>PISX010013697.1:0-55755 GCA_004024625.1 Mellivora capensis | reverse complement strand
TGTTGGTGGGAATGCAAGTTGGTGCAGCCACTTTGGAGAACAGTGTGGAGATTCCTCAAGAAGTTAAAAATAGAGCTTCCCTATGACCCTGCAATTGCGCTACTGGGTATTTACCCCAAAGATACAGATGTGGTGAAAAGAAGGGCCATCTGTACCCCAATGTTTATAGCAGCAATGGCCACGGTCGCCAAACTGTGGACAGAACCAAGATGCCCTTCAACAGACGAATGGATAAGGAAGATGTGGTCCATATACACTATGGAGTATTATGCCTCCATCAGAAAGGATGAATACCCAACTTTTGTAGCAATGTGGATGGGACTGGAAGAGATTATGCTGAATGAAATAAGTCAAGCAGAGAGAGTCAATTATCATATGGTTTCACTTATTTGTGAAGCATAACAAATAACACGGAGGACATGGGGAGATGGAGAGGAGAAGGGAATGGAGGGAAATTGGAGGGGGAGATGAACCATGAGAGACTATGGACTCTGAAAAACAACCTGAGAGGTTTTGAAGGGGCGGTGGGTGGGAGGTTGGGGGAGCCAGGTGGTGGGTATTGTGGAGGGCACGCATTGCATGGAGCACTGGGTGTGGTGCAAAAACAATGAATTCTTTTACGCTGAAAAGAAATTTTAAAAAATTGCAGGGTTGGGTTTCACAGGGGGAGCTCAGGGCTTCTTTCCAATCACACGTGCAAAATACTGAGGTGAGTTTATCCGTGGCATTCACAATCTCCATCCCATTTTCCTCCTGCATCCTCATTTCTCCTGCTCTAAAGAGCTCCGCAGGCATACGGTAAAGTAAATGTTAATGCCACCACAGGAGGCGAGCATGCTGGCTTTGGCACAATGAAGAAGGCTGCTTATCCACTCCGAATAAAAAGGGTTTTGTTTTGTTGGTTGGTTTGTTCCTATCAAGATTTGGTTGGAAGAGGAAGAAAAGCAATGCTTACTTTAGAAAGCTCTTTCTCGAACTTCTGGGAGAGAACGTGAGCCGTGACTTCCAAGCGTTCCACTCTCTGCACGGGAAAGGCGGTGTCTGGGAGGGTCACGGAGCACTGGCAGGTGCCACGGTCATCCTCAAAGCCGGTGAAATTGGAAAGCGACTGTAAACAGGAATAAATTCAGCATCAGTAATAAGCTGGGAAATGAGCTTTTTGCGAACTGGAGTGACAGAAATTGGCCTGTCAAGAGTGCTCAGAGGCAAGCAAGTGGAGTCCAATACATAAATGAATCGAATCGCGGTGCCTGGGTGGCGCAGTCGGGTAAGCAGCTGCCTCTTGATTTCGGCTCAGGTCCTGATTGCAGAACCCTGATCTCAGGGTCATTAGATGGAGCCCCTCTGGGCTCATGCTCAGTGGGGAGTCTGCTTGAAATTCTCTCTCTCCCTCTCCGTCTCCCTCTGACCATCTGCCCCTCTCCCCATTCACGCTCACTCTCTCTCTAAAATAAATAAATCTTTAATAAATGAATGAATGAATGAAGAGGATCAGAGACACAAACTAAAACTGCCATGTTTCCCAGGCAGTGATTACACTTCGTTCAGCCACATCTCCACCAGCCAGGCTAAGCCACTGCCAGACTCCTTTACCTAGAGGAAGATTGTCCTTTCTTGAGGAGGCTTCAAGGAAATTACTACAGTTCCCACATAAGGAAAGGGAAAGAAGGAACTGATGGGCAACCTATGTTTGAATTCTAATTCTACCACTTACTGGACACGAACCCTCTGTAAGTCCTCTTGCTTTCCTCATCTGTCTAATAGAAATAACAAGCTTCATAGTGTCATCCCCAACAGTGACTATGTAATGTAAACCAAGCCCGTGGCACATGGTTGGTGATCAGTAAATGTCACTTTCCCTTTCCTTCCATGTACTCATTTTCTTTACCCTAACCCCAACCCAATGCTTTCCAATGAATGGAATGGGAAAACCATATGATGGATATGGAAAACCATCATGGATATGGGTTACAGGGAAAATATACAGTGCAAATTCACACCCTCTCTTCACCCAGGAATTATATAATGAACATGCTTCAAAATGGAAACAAACCAGCCATTTTTAAAAGACTGAATAATGTGGGAATTTGAAGGTTTTGTGCAAAAAAATTGAGTTTTCCAACTTACCACTTGCAGAAAAGTCATTTTAAAATATTTGATGTTTCTTTAAGATATTCAGGCTCACACTTTGGTGCCACTGTATATTTTAAAATGACAGGTTTGAAAGATCCTGTTTTTCCTTTGTCCCCTTTGAACTTCCCCAAGGGGATCCCAGCACAATTAACATTTTTTTTTATTACTACTGTTGTCTTCCAGAGGAACTCTTGGCAGCTGACTGGCTGAGCTTTACAATGATCTCATCTGATAGCCAGGCCAAAGCCCACCTGTGGAACCTGAGACTGAAATGTCTTTGAAACTACCAAGGGCAGAGCAATGGCTCACAGAAATTGAAGAGATGCAGACCATACCTCTCAAAGTTTAGGAGGTCAGCTGGCTGCAGCTGAGACCGTGTGTTCTGCGCATTTACTATGTATCAACCTCTGTGATTTCCAAACAAGCTGGATCTAGATGCTTCCATAATCAAGACGTATTCTGTCAGTGACCTCTGGACCAATTAATTCAAGCTTTTTTGCAACTAACTTGCTTATCAATTTAACCTAATCTTCTTTAAGATGAGCAAACACACACACACACACACACACACACACACACACACAATGTTGATATACATAGAGATGCCAGGTAAATTCTTGACATTGGCTTCAATTCCCTTTGCCAATCATGTCCCACACCCACAGGAACTGGGGAGTTAGGAGGAGAGACAAGCAGGTTTATGCTAAACCCGGGGCTGGGTATTTGCCCAGGATGAAGAAGGCCTGGACAAGCGACCCCAGAAGTCTGCCAGTGAGACCAGCTTCCCTTGGAAGCAGCTTTATCACTCCCACCAAAGCTAAAAAGAGTCCCATTCAAGCACACCAAGGCTTTTATAGGAGGACCAACGTAGCGTGGACTTCCAAAAAACCAGCTTATTATACCAACTGTCTACCCTCAAAAAAATGTCTTGTGTTGCATTTTGACAAGGGGAGGTTAATTAGCTGCACAAGACAGGGTTGAACCATTCTTAAAGTTCACTGAAAAGCCCTGTCAAATCAGAAAATAGTGGAGATCATCAAGCAGTCTCTCGACAATCAACTAGAAACCACCAGCTAACAACTTTGAGTCCTGAAGTTCACCTGAAAGGCAGGCAAATAATTATGAGCCCTGCCGACAGCCATTCCATTGTCTTCTGTTGAACATCTCTGTCCCAGCACTTTGGACTCCCCAGCTTCCAGCCTGCTTATCATCAGCCCAGCGTGCACAGCTGACATCAAAATGGTCCATAAGTTTGATCAGTGTCTCCCATTAGAGATATTTCTGCTCCTCACATTCAAAGACAATGAAGCTAATGGTGATGGGTCTCTCTCTCTTTGCAGCGAATGCTTAAACTCTACGTGAGTGTAACAGGAAGAATGGGAGACACAGACATGTTCTTGTCCCCTTGGCCTTTGAGAGGGTCTGCAGTCTCCCTTGTGGGGGACAAATAGAACCCTCTGTACCTTATAAGACACCTCACACTGATGGGGTCTCATGCAGTATGTGTTCAATTAACATTTACTGGTATCTACAGCTTGCCAGGCTGTGGCATTAGGGAGACAAGTAAGACCAAATTCCTGCCCACTGAATCGGGCCCATTGTCACAAGAGAGCCTTCCTGTCCTTTTTTCAACAAACTCAAGCCCCTTAGCCTGATGACAAAAGCACACCACTCCATGTTCCGACTCTGCCAGTCACCGTGTAGAACAAAGCATGGCGCCTTCTCTTGTCTGTGAAACGAGGACCCTGATAGCGCCTCCTTCTTTGCAGGGGGATATCTGAGGCATGTGGCGTGCTCGCGCAGAGTGCTGGAGCTGAAGGTGTGACTCACATTTGTGATTTAAGGTTGCAATTGGCTCTAATTAGCAGCCAGGTCTAAGTGCTTGTAAAGATTCAAGGCATAAAATAATGGTACTCAACATTTTCAAAGTACAGAAAATGATACGTTTGGAACTTGCTCAATGACAGTTATAAAGGGGTTTTCCACCACTTTCCAAAGAGCTCTTCAAGCGGACGGCCAGCCCTAGAAAGCTGGGCTTATAGTAGAAGTGACACCTAGCCTGCTATAAAAAAGAAGCTGGGGTAGTAATACTGACTCACCAGAGGGAGATAAGTAAACCAGGAAGGAAATTAAAACCTTTAAGTGCAATTTAACTACTAGTCTTTATCTACTTTTAAATAGTTATCTTTTTACCAGACAACAGACATACTGGGTTTCCTGGTTTCTTGACCTATATTTTATTTTCTGTTATTTTAACTGGTCATCTTTCCCAACTGCTGGTTTCTGATTGATGATGAAGTCTCCAAAATAAATTATATATCATTAACCTCTTTCTTCAGTGTCAGCCAGTTCGAATTGTCCCCAGAAGCTACTTAGCCTCATGGGATAAAACAATGCATCTGATTTCTGGCTACAAAGACTATCGGGGCATATCTGTGATTCTCAAACTATTCTCCTCTTCAAAATAAACTTTTATCTCTATTCTCCACCACCCCCAAACCTAGAAGGCTGCTTAGGGAAAGATGGGGAAGAGGATGGGCAGACTAAGTCTGAGTTATGTAATCTGTTGGCTTAGTGACTTTACACCAATGCTGTCACCTCTTTAAGCCTCTGTTTCCATATCTCTAAAAGGAGACCATTAATTTTACCAATCTCTGAGCATTAAATAAGATAACAATAAGATAAAATAAGATAACACATTCTATGATATTATGTACTAAGCAAGCCCCATCATTTATTAGGCACTCAGTGAATATTGCTGTGGCAGTTTCTATCTGGGCCCTACCCAAACCATTCATTAATCAACAATTTTCCATTGCCTATATTGTTCTTTTTTTTTAAAAGACTTATTATTTATTTGAGAGAGAGAAAGCACATGTGCACAGGAGGAAAGGCAGAGGGAGAGGGAAAGGGACAAGCAGACTCCCCGCTGAGTGCGGAGCCCCTACAGGATGAGGGACCTCATTCCATGACCCTGAGATCATGACCTGAGCTGAAATCAAGAGTCGGGTGCTTACCGCACTGGGCCACCCAGACACCCCTGCATTGCCCTGCTTTTGCTTTGCTCTGATGGCAAAAAGGAAACTTCAGAAAAGCCTTTTCCTCCCATTTTCCCAATGGCCCTTCCATTCAGACTCTAGCACGTCAGCAGCAACCAGACCTGTGAATAAAGATCATAAAAGTGCACAGGGACAGCCTTTGGGGAAGTTAAGCCTCCTCCACCCCAAGGCACACCGCAGCAAGGAAAGCCTGGGTCTTACAGAGCAGGGCTCCTACAGAGGCCCAGAGCCCGCGTGAGCTGGAATGAGGAAATGCCTCCTGACCCTAAAGTCTCACAGCTCCCTGCCTCTTCCCAGCTCCTCAAAGACAATACAAAGAGGTCTCAGCTCCCAGGGAATGAGGCTCAGGACACAGCCTGGTAATGCGGCCTAGCTGGGACAGTCTCTTTCCAGCACATTCTTTGGTTCTTGTTGTTGTTAGTTTTGTTTCGCCTGTTTATTGTTACTGCTGTTTTTTTGGAAATGGCTTTTATGATTCCCTATGGGGAACATGGAAGAGACTTAATACTCTTCTGGGAACATATCCACACCTAAGAGCACTTTCCTAAAGACCTCCCCTACTTCTGTCATCCACCCCTCCACAAACGAGGCTCAGAGAAACCCTCAGGGCTCCAGCAGGAGCACTGTAGCTCTCACTCCCTCGGGTTATTCTCCACAGTCCTCAGGGTCCCCAGTGGGCAGCAAACCACACTAACTTTTCTGTATCTTCTGTTAGCAGGGCCCCTTCCCTAAGAGTTCTCATCTAGGACAGAACCTGGACGTCTCTATTTTTAGAGTCCCCTCTCACCCTCACTCCCTACCCCTGATTCCAAGTTGCAGCCAAGTTTGAGAACCTCTTTCAAGTTTGGATTCTTTCCCTAAAGCCCCCAGTGGAAGAACCAAGATGTCATCTCCCTGGCAAACAATTTCATTCTTTTACCCAGGTTTTAATTCATTTCCGGGGCACCAGCAGGTAACAAAGGGAGCTGTAAATCTGTTAGAGTACTCAGGTCTAGCCATCCATGAAATTATATTCAGATCCCCAAAAAGCGAGAAGAAGGGAATGAACACAGCTCGGACTGTGGGGCATCCTCACCTGAGACACGGAGCCAAGGCTGGGACCAAAGCTGTTGTTGAAGCCGGATCTCAACACAGAGTCAGGAAAAGAACTGGAGGGGGTGCTTGGAATCAGGGGCTCCAAATCCCCTGTGGTCTGGCCAAGGACGAATGGAAGGGTTAGGAGGCAGAGGAGGCCTGACGTCATCTTGTGCTCTTAACTGGAGGCCCTGGCTTCTGCAGAGCCCAGGGGCTTCTTATAATGCCCAGTGGGGATTTCCCCACGTTCAGTTTCCAGGAATAGGAAGCCGCCAGGGAGCATGTGACCACCCCAGAAGGGTCAGGACACCCAGGAACCTGAGCCACTTTCACACCTTGTCACTGAGCCCCACTCTGGCAGCTGCCCTTAGGGGTAGGTATTATTATAGCTCCTGCCAAATATTAACTCAAATGTGTTTTTTTGATGTCCCATATCTGGTTTCCAACTTGTTACTTCCTTGAAAGAGATGGGTTCAAAGCAATCTTTGTGGATGAATTAGAGCTTAGAGGTCCCAGGCAGGAAAAACAAGCCTCAGTCCTTTGCCCAGAAGCCGTTTCTAATTAGTCTCTTGGCCCCCGGCCCCACCTCCCATTTAACTGAATGATGTTTCCCAGAGAAAGTTAGGGAACCTGGTTCAGAGACTGAGAATCTCCCTAGGGGAACTCCCTCTTTAGCTACTACTCCCCAAACTGTCTCTGATGGCCCCCCTATATTATCTGCTTCTGGACAATTTTTTTCCCAAAAACCTCCCACGGAGGGAGAGATCAGCAGTGTTTTCACTCTGGATGCTCGGTGAGGGCTCCACACTACTGAGCACTTACCATGGTGAGCTAGAGGAAGGAGAAAGACTCCGAACAGGAAGTTGCCCAGACCTGTATGTGTGTGGGGGGGTGGGGGGGGGTCCATGGTGAGTAGTTCTCCAGAAGCCTCTGTCCAACTGACCTCCACTGGTCTAGACTATCTGGCCAGCTGATCAAGGCATGTTCATCATGAAACTGAGAAAGAGCGATGCACCTTCAGGCTCCATTTGGAAAATCTGCCTTCCTCCCTGTAGAGTAAAAAAGTGTTGGCCTGAATATTAAAAATCGGCTTTCTCACTCATTAGTTAGTAGCCTTAGGCAAATCACTTAGCCCCTCTAGTGTTGTAACAATTCCTAAATTGTTAGAATTAAATGAAATATTATATGAGAAGTTGCTGATAAGCTCTGAAACACTATACAAATGTCGTATTTTACGTTTTTTGGTTTTTATCTGTAATTTCCTAAAACCTGGCTCCTTATGTAAGATTGTTGGGCGCACAGCAGGGAAAGAAGTCCCCTTCCCCACTTTCTTCCTCATCCTGCCTCAGGAATGCTTTGGAAAACCTGGTCTGAAGGGTTCTTTCACCGCATAAAATCTCAGATGTTAATGTGAAAAACAGAGCCTTAAACCTGTGGTACATGATTCAGATACTCAGAGGAGGGGAAAGGCAAGAAAAATATGAATGAATGAATGAATGAATGAATGAATGAATGAATGGTGAGGGAAGGAGGATAGGAGAGAAGGGGAAATGAAGTCTCTCTCTTTGTGGTGCACCCAAGGCCACGGGGGCCACATCCCACATCTGGGGCCCCACATTGCCCCTTGCCTCAGGGGGCTGAGCAGATGTCCCACCTAAATCAGTCTCCCCAACTTTAGGACCCAGCCATCCAGGCTGCCATAGCTGCCTCCCCACCGAAACACCTCGCTTGAGTCACACAGGATGACTTCACAAGCCACTCTTACTCCCATAATCACGTGGATGTGGTGATCAGAGGCAGTTTGAGTAGAACTAGAAAGCACGGGAGCCTTTTCTGAGGCTTTCTGGAAATAGCGCTTCCCCCTACATTCTCTGCTCCAAAGGGAATCTGCGGTGGAGATTGAGGTCATGGGCAGGGAATCCATTGCCAGCTGTTAGGGGGTAGGGGGAGTATTTCGTAGCCCCCGCCTCTCGTATTCTGCCCTATGTAGAGTTACCAGATTTAACAAATAAAGATACAGGATACCCAGTCCAATTTGAATTTCAGATAAATAGTGAATCATTTCTTAATACAAGTATATCCCATGTAATATTTGGGACATACTTATACTAAAATAAAAGGATGTTCTTTATTTAACATTCAAATTAAACCTGATGTCCAATATTTTATCTGGAACCTACTATTGAAGGCTGCTCTCGCCACCTGGACAGAGCCTCCTGGGGCAGGATAGGAGCTGCAAACGTCTCTGGTCCCTACGGGAAGCAATTCAGCCTCAGCCTCTTTGGCTTAATGTTCTAGCCATTCGCTGCCCAGTCCAAAACAGGAGAAGCAAGGATATGTGTGCGAATGAACACTGGCACGCCAAATGCATCATCTTGAGACGGAAAGCTAGAGCTGCGGTTCTAAGGAGGAGAGCCTTCCTCTCCCTGCCGTCACCTTTCCCCTCTTCCTCCAGATCCCCATCATAGCAAAGGGCAAAATCTCTTCTCATTTGCCAGTAACCTCTGTCTGTGGCTATAATGAGCTTTCCTTCTCCCTTTTATCAAGGAGCATGTCGGTGCCCTTGCCAGGGAAAAAAAAAAGAAAAAAAATCCCTCATTAACAATAATAGTCTGTAGCCATGGCTACCTTTAGGGGCTTCTATGACTAATCCTTTAGGAGACCCCTTTCCAGAGGGCTTACATTCACACAGGAATGAGGCAGCAATTCCCCCAAACACAAATGTGCCCCAGCCAGAAAAGAACCCTCTACCCCCCAACACGGTGCCCTTAAGCTGCTTTGTTCCCGTGTGCCTCCAGTTCTCAGAATAAAATTTAATCTCTGTGGTAGCCTCAAATGCACTAAAGAATTGGTGATGCCTCAATAATGAGATTATTAATAATAATAGTTTGATCAGTTCCTCTGCAAATATCTTTGTCCTAAGAAAAAAATAAGCCTCCAGGTTATGTGACAGCCTCAAAGACAGGAGAAAATTATCAGCACTGCAAAGCAAACAGTGTATTATTTATAAAAATTTGTTCTGACACTGGGTTCTCTCTAGAGTAAGAAGGTCACTGAAATTCACTTGAGTAACAGAGCATTCCTCACTGACAGCTTGAAGCAAAGTTAGTTTATGCACTTCATTAGGGGAAATCCCTAAAGCTGTACTTCTTGAACAGTTGCAACAAACAGGAAAGATGTCCATATAAATATAGCCTTAATTTAATTCCCTTGTCATTAAAGACCAATGCCAAGCATAACTGTGGTACTTTCAGAAGAGAGTGTCTTTAGTGTATCTGTCTAAAAAAGATGATAGAAGTCATGTTTATTTCACAGACTGATTAAAGAGATTGTGTTGGGGTGAGCATTTTCATGCTTGCTGACTCTATCCCCCCAAACCCTCAAATCTCTATTAGCAATTCCAGTAATCATGTGTAAAAACAATAATCAACTGACACCACTCATGCACCCCCGAAAGAAGGTTAGCGATGTGTAGTGGGCCCTCATTAACAATGTGTAGTAGGCCCACTCTGTGCCAAGCATCAGGCCCTATGAAGAGTTATCAAGTAAGAGAAAAGCACATAACTTTTGCTAATGACAATGTCTAAGCCCTCTTTGAAGGCAGGCCACATTAAAGAATATTCTAGATATAATAACAAATTGAACACAAAACTGAAGAACGACTGCATAGACCATGGTGACCGAATCCAAGTGGTGATAGGGGAAAGCTTACCAGATGGTGAGCTTCTTAAGGATGGAGATTGAAGACCTTGTTGGTTTTGAACCTTAAAACGTAGCTCAGTGCTTGGCACTTGGTGGTAGATAAATATTTGCTCACTGGAAAAATACATTTCATAAATATGTGAATGAATGAATGAATGAATGAATGAATGAGTGAATGAACAGATTGATTTAATAAAAATTACAGGGGCACCTGGGTGGCTCAGTGGGTTAAAGCCTCTGCCTTCGGCTCAGGTCAGGAGTCCAGGGTCCTGGGATCAAGCCCCACATCGGGCTCTCTGCTCAACAGGGAGCCTGCTTCCCTTCCTCTCTCTCTGCTTGCCTCTCTGCCTACCTGTGATCTCTGTCTGTCAAATGAATAAATAAAATCTTTAAAAAAAATTAAAAAGTAGAAAAATAAAAATTACAAAGGAGGGTGGCTCAGTCAGTTGAGTGTCCCACTCTTGATTTCGTCTCAGGTCATGATCTCAGGGTCGTGAGATCCAGCCCCACATCAGGCTCTGTGCTAGGTGTGAAGCATGCTTGGGATTAGGTCTCTCCCTCTCCTTCTGCCCTCCGCCCCCTGTCCCACAAAAAAGAGTTGTGAAGGAAATTCTTAAATTATTATTGGAGAAAATATTAATTTTTTCAATGACTGTTAGGGAAAAGAAAATGGGTTCTCAGCAAGAGAAACTGCGCAAGTGGAAGAACTCAGGCAACCTCAGTTCTCTCCAGGGTCACGATTATGCCCAGGCCTCTGCAGTCTCATTTAACCAGCCCTATCAACTCATCCTCAGATAAGAGTTCCTCATACTGTTCCTCAGCCTGACCCAAAACCCCAAATCAACATTCCAATTCCATAAGCATATTGTATATCAGGAATTAACTAGCTTTGGCCATCCCACAATGGTTTAGAAGACTCAAACAAATTATGGGATTTTCAACTAAAAACTTATGTATTCAACCCACAGGAAAATCAGCAACGTTGACAAAATGCAGATCCAAGCTAGTAAAAAAGAGCGTAACCAATGCAACCAGTGCAAGGTTCTGTACAAATGCTGAAAAGCACCACCAACAAAGACATGTCGGAAGATAACATATAATGTACTGGCTTTTCAGTAATAAGGCACTTTATGCTTTTCACAAAGAAAGTTTGGACTAATGAGCCACAGGTGTGCTCAGAGTACTTCCCTCAGGGCTGCTAGTGTGGACACACGATACGCCCACCTCCACCATGGTGGATGGCCTTGGGCTTATCTCTGGACTCCACAGGAGAGTCTCTGTCCAAGTGGACCTAGGACCATGGACTGCCCCCTAAATTCCTCTTGCCATCTTGTGACCACTGCATTAAGGCATCCCCTCACTGCATCCCCATAGCAACACCTGAGTTTGCTACTGGATATTGTTTAAGTCACCCACCCACCATCCCTCAAAGGCCAGGTGAGTTGGTTTTCCCAACCAGAGGTGACAGTGCTTCCTCCTCTTGCTTATTTGTCCCATGGCAGAAGCTTGCCTCCCATCCAAGTTATGGATGTGAGTTATGACATCAGGCTTCCCCACTAGGTCTATAGTCAGTTGTGTCTGTCTAGCTTCATTCATCTGTTACTGTGAGAAGGAGTCAAACTCTTCCTGCATCCGAGAAGAGCTGTCACCTGGAAATTCTATATGTGACCACTGCAACCACTACAGAATTTTCAGATTTAGTCATATCTTTTAATTCTTGTTTGTGTGTTTGTTTTCATTACTTCCCTGGCCTGAATCTTTTCAAACCCTATAAATGCCAAGTCCAAGCTAGGAATTCTGCACTTGGGGATAAGTCAACGTAGTGAGAAGGACTAGGAGTCCAAATACTGAGCAAAACTATTGGATCTGCCAGCTTCTTAGCTGAGTGACTTTGGACACTTAAGGACAGCAGGACATGTCACACCTGAGCTGTCCAACATAGTAGCCACTGGCCACAGGTGTCTCTCAAGACATTGAAATGTGGCTAGTCTGAACCGAGATCTGTTCTAAGTATAAAATACATACTGGATTTCAAAGACTTAGTATGAAAGAAAAGAATGTAAAATATCTCATTAGTAATTTTTATATGGATCACATGTTGAAATGGTAATATTTTAGATATACTGAATTAAATATTTTATTAAAATTAATTTCACCTCTTTTTTATCTTTTAATGTGGCTTCTAGAAAAATTTTAATTACATGTGTGGCCTACATTATACCTCTGTTGCACAGTGTTATGGCAGAACATCCAGAATTGTTAACTGTGATGGAGAAGCTTCTGGAGGTTACTGAAACATCGGAAGTTGTACCAACTGGCTATTCCCACTGACAGGAGGTTAGCTAACAAGGTTCGTTCCTGTCACTGGATTTCAAATTTAACATTTCTTTGTGAGTGTTACATGTTACAAAAATTCTCTCTAAAGAGCCTCAAAATGAATTATAGGTAATTTTTTATCTTAAAAAGTTCTTCATGTGAAAGAAAGGAAATATTTTCCAGAGCTATTTGGGACAAAGTAAAGGAATCATGTTAAGAATTACCTCTACAACAGCAGTCACATGGGTTTTATTTGAGCTCAAGAGATTGAAAACCAAGATATTTCACATAAATTTCTATGTTTAGAGTTCCTTTGGGGGCAAAAGAAATATAGAGTAGTGGCAGGCCCACATTCCCCATCTCAGGGAGCAGGAGCTGAGAAGCAGGGCCCCCTTTAAACCACATACCTACCTACTTCCCAGCGGACCATGGTCCATATTATTCACCTGGTCTCTTTCTCTATGTGTGTGACCTATCTAGCTTTTATAGTCCTTTTAGATATACAGTTACATTCCAAAGATTCCACATTTGAAAAACCAGCTTTTCAGAGGCCAAGAAAATTTGCTCAAAAATCAAACAAACAAACAAAAAAAACCAAGAATGTGGCAATTTGGATATTGCATTTCCCCTGTTAGACCAGAACAGCATAATGTTAAAATGTATTACCACAGATTACATGCCATATCACTAAACTTAGATTTATGAGTTTTGGAAAACAATCAGAACACAATGAAACAAATTTTGAAACTGCTATTTAAATAGAACAAAATTTAATGAATCATAAAACGAAGCAATAGCCAAACATGTGCAGGAAATTTATGCAAATATGATCACAGAACTATCAAATAACTCAATCTCATCTATGATCATTTAAACATAATTGAAGCTGGCTGTTGGCTTGTCGATCCCGAGCCTCACTTAACACACCCTAACCCAGCCCAGACATATCAGTGGTTTGGCCCATGTAGGGCACAGGGAAAAATGAAAATATAAGCCTCTTGGTCAAAAATGATGAAGAATGTTAAGTCATAGCAAAGCATCAAAGCCAGCACGAACCCCTCCTAAGCGTGAGGCCCTACGGGACTGCCCAGGATGCGGGCCCATGAAGCTGGCCGTGACTATGAAAGGGGGCATCTCATCAGTTCTGGGGGAGGTTAAGTCTTCCTGCAGGGGGATAAGTCCCAAGACAACATTATACCTGAAATACCTGAAACATTATTTTCTAATCTCTATCATCTACAAATGGACTTGGCAACAGCAACAGCAAGATGGAAAAGAGACTCTTGGAGCTGTCACCTGTGCCTATCAAACAGAAATTGGCAACTCACTGCAGGAACCCAAGAGACCCAGCAATATTATGATGAGTGGACAGAGCCTTTTCTGATTTCGTCTTACTTTTAAGAATTTTGCACGGGGCGGGGGGGCACCTGGGTGGCTCAGAGGGTTAAGCCTCTGCCTTCGGCTCAGGTCATATCTCAGGGTCCTGGGATCAAGCCCCACATCAGGCTCTCTGCTCAGCAGGGAGCCTGCTTCTCCCTCTCTCTGCCTGCCTGTCTGCCTACTTGTGATCTCTCTCTGTCAAACAAATAAATAAAATCTTACCAAAAAAAAAAAAAAAAAAACCTAAAAAAATAAATAAATAAAGTTTAAAAAAAAGAATTTTGCACTTGGGGCACCTGTACGGTTCAGTCAGTTAAGTGTCTGATTTCTGGTGAGGTCACGAGCTCAGGATCATGGGATGGAGCCCCATGTCAGGCTCCCACTCAGTGGAGACAAGTCTGATTGTCCCTTTCCCTCTGCCCCTCCCCTGCTTGTGCTCTCTGTGTCTCTCTCTCAGATAAATGAATACAATCTTAAAAAAAAAAAAAAGGAATTTTGCACTTCAATTGCTACATAATGACATTTTACAGTTTCAACATTCCTTATATGAAAGCTTGCTACTATACTTAGGATGATGGTGACTTTGATGTCGTTGGAAAAATTAATATTTAATGGAAAGTTTTCAAGATTATTTTTTAAATAAGTAACATTTATAAAACATTGACCTCAATTTTTTGAGTGTATTGCTTCATTATAACCCTCTAGTGACTAGACCAGCTATTACCAAATACAAGTAGTCTCTGCAAAATCTTGAACCAGAGTCCTCAACCAGTGTCTGGGTCAAGCACATCAATTATGCTCCACCTGTTCTCAGTTGAGTTTTGATTTGTATGAGTGGGTATCTATGTGTGCATGTGAATGTTTGGTGTTACTGAGTTCCCAATTCTATGAGTGGAAGAAAGAATAACAACAATAATGTTTATTTAATAGGACTAGTCATTTATATATGAATCTTTAATGATCATGTCCTATGTGTCAGACACTGTTCTAGGCACCTGGTGATTTAGTAACAAAAATAAAAATCCCTTCCTGGATGGAACAGTTTAATATCAGATAGACAATGAAAAATATAAATAATTAAAATATCTATAAAGTCTGATGGTATTAAGTACTATGGAGAAAAATACGTAGGAAAGAGAAATAGGAAAAGTTCAGGGCAAGGGATGCATGTTTAAGCAAACTGGTCAGGGAAGACCTTTGGGGGAAGAAGACATTTGTGTAAAGGAGGTAAGGGAAAAAGACATGCGGCTATCTGAGAGGACAGCATTCCAGGGAAAAACAACGCAAAACCCCAGGGCAGGTGTGTCATTGAATGCCACAGCAAAGAGGCCGTGAGGCTGGCAGGGAATGAAGTGAAAGTAAGATGGTGGGGTCAGAGGGGATGCCACACTGCATTGGGCCTCAAGACCATTAGAAGGACATTGGCTTGTACTCTGGATAAATGGGAGCCATTTGAGTAGAGGAGCACCATGGTCTGATGCATATTTTAACAGGATCACTAACTGCAGTGTTGAGAACAGACTGCGCTGAGAAAGTAGTGGAGGCTTCTGAGAGAATCTGGGCAGGAGATGACATGGTTCAGACCACAGTGACAGCAGTGGAGGCAGTGACACATGGTGTTCGAGATGAAAATATCTGCTGTGGGCTAAAAAAGAAAGAGAGGAGTCAAGGCTGACTCTGGGGTCTCTGATCCTAGCAAGTGGAAGGATGAAGTTGGCATTAACTAGAAGGAGAACATTTAGGGTAGAAGTTCAGGGATGTTTGGGAATGCAAATTGGAGATGTTTTTTAGACCTCCAAGTTGTGATGTTGTGTAGATAACTGGATAGATGAGTCTGGGAATTAAGAAGACAGGCTCAAGTCCATGATAACTATTTAGAAATTGTTAGCATAGCAATGATACTTAAACCCATGAGACTCAGTGAATCATCAGTGGAGTGATTATAGATCACTCTAGATCTGAGATCTAGAAGGTTCTAAAGTTAAAAGTCAGGAAGCTGTGAAGGTAACAGCTAAGGAAATAGAGAAGGAGCTGCCCGTGAGGTCAGAAGGAAGCCAGGCAAGTGCAACATCTTAAAATCAAGGGAAGAAAGAACTTCAAGGAAAGAGTGATTACCTATGTTAAATGACTCAAAAGGGTCAAGCAACATGAGAAGGCTGAGAATTGACGATGGGATTTAGCAACATGTGGGTCAGAGTGACCCTTTGTGAGAGCAATTGCAACAGAGTGGTGAGGCTGAAAGCCTGTGAGGAAGTTTACAGAGTGTGAGAAGAAAGAAATTGACAGGACGTATAGACAACTCTACCCAAGAGATTTTGTTTACAAGGGTACCAAATAAATACAAGGACCAAAGGAGATACTGTAGGTGCAAGCAGAGTTTGGAAACTTTAAAAAGCACTTTAAAAATGCTGGCAATGAATGTAGAAACCTAAACGCATTGTGTTCTAAGAATATGGCTTTCAAAATGTCAGCCAGACTCAAGAATTTCTGTGCCCAGTCTGAGCCTTAGAACCTCAGATGACTATGTTCTCATTAGACTATGTTCTCATTAGACTGTGTTCTCATTTCTCTTGGAAAAATTTCCAAGAAACCACTAAATCCTCAAAAAAATCAAAGTTCGAAGACTCCTGATGGTGATAAGCATGGCCCAATAAACTCACCTTTCCAACCTAGTTTTACAATCAGCTCACAAAGTCCAGGATGAGGCAAAAAATCAGAGTTTAGACAAAAAGAAAAGCTACAGTTACACTTTAATAAGAGGCTCTTTGTTCTCCAAGGTTGCAGAGCCTTGGAAAGTTCCCAAAATAACCAATACATCCTACTTCATTACAGTATCGAGATGTTATAAAACAAGAAATTTCCAGTAAGAGAAGTGTCCTCACCCTCTGCTACTGAGAATGCACATCCTTGATACAATTGAAGGGTGTTGCAATTGTTCAAAATGAGCATCTGTCCTGTTCCCAATTTGGAATGTCAAGTTAATATTTTATTCCTGGAGATAGGCAGGAGGTGCACAATGTGCCTGTAAGAATGGGTCCATAGGCTAAGGCAGGTGTTCCTCCACCCAGTTTGCTCCAACTCCTGGGGACCCAGGCCCACAGACAACTTAGAGCCAGGCTGCCCAGCTCAATGCACTGAGCATGGAGGTGGGGAGTGGGGTCACACTCGGAGCAAAGCCAGCACTTAGAACAACATGAGCTGAGGCTGAGCAGGGATCTATGCCTTTCTACAGATCCATCTGCCAACCCATTCACCCAACAGATGCACCAGGCAATACACTGTAGACCAGCACAGTCCAATATATAGACACAATGCAAGCCACAAAGGTGAGCCTCATATGTGATTTTCAATATTCTAGTAGCCACGTTCAAAAGAATCAAAAGGGGGCACCTGGGTGGCTCAGTTGGTTATCTGACTCTTGATTCTGGCTCAGGTCATGATATCAGGATCCCGAGATCCAGCCCCACATCAGGCGCCACACTCAGCAGAGAGTCTGCTTGAGGATTTCTCTCCCTTTCCCTCTGCCACTCACCCCATTTGAACACACACACACACACACACACTCTCTCTCTCTCTCTCTCTCAAATAAATAAATAAATCTCAAAAAAAATAAAAAACAGGTGAAATTAATATCAATAAAAAATTAATTACTATCAATAATATATTTTATTTAACCCAGTATATCCTAAGTCTTATCAGTCCAACAAGTAATACATATAAACAATTATGAATGAGAATGTAAAATTATTCCACAATTCTTCTTTTTTTTTTTTTGGACTGAGTCTTTAAATCCAGTGTGTGCTTTGGACTTGGAGCTCATCTCAGCTCAGAGTAGCCACATTTCAAGTATTCAGTAGCTGTCCGGGGCTCGTGGCTACCATATTGGCCAGTACAGCTCTGGACACTGGGGATTCCATTGTGAACAAATCATGTCTTGCCTTCAAGAAGATTTAAGAGGACTTCCTGAAGACTGTCAGGAGTAGAGGACTCAGACGAAAAAGCAGGCTATCAGAATCATGCCAAAAGAGAGAGAGGCAGCATGTTAACTGCCTGCAAGAAAGTAGCCCCTAATCAGATTGAGAGCATGGGGCCAGAAAGACTACCTCAGGAAGTAAAAGTCTTAGCTGAGCCCCTCAAAAGTAAGTAAGAATCAAAGAGAGGGAGAGGCAGGGTCGGGTACAGAAAACGTGGTAAAGACAGAAGAGCAGCCTCTGCAAAGACCTAGGGGCATTAAGAGAGAATATGGCATGTCTGGGGACTTCAAGTCATTCATTATGGTCAGAAATTAAGAGACTTAGGCAACTAAGAATGAAGCCCTCAAGGTAAAGAGGGAGCAGACCACAAAAGGCATTGTGAGCCATAGTGAGGAGGTTGGGCTCCCTCCTGAGAGTGATAGCAGTCCTTAAAGAATTTTGAGCAGAGGTTCTTGGTCATCCCATTTTCTAGGTCCTTCTACTTTAAGCCCCTCTTTTTCATTGTGGAATGGACAGCCCCTACAGGTGAGGTGAACTGCTGAGAGTTCTCAGCTGGCTGGTGACAGAGCTGAGACCAGAGCCCTGATCGTAACTGGGAGCCCCCAAGATCCTTCTCCTGTCCCACCAGGCAGACACAGGAGTGTCTGAGCTGGAGGGGAAATGCCAACACACTGAAGGTTGTTTTGGGGTGGGGGGTTGGGGAATGGGGTAACTGGGTGATGGGCATTAAGGAGGGCACATGATGTAACGAGCACGAGGTGTTATGTGCAACAGCTAAATCACTGGACTCTACCTCTAGAACTAGTAATACACTATTTGTTGATTAACTGAATTTAAATAAACTTTAAAAAATAAAAAAGAAGGTAAAATGCCATGGTAAACGGGCACACAGCAGATGTGGTAGCAGAACAGATCACGCCAGGAGGTGAAGCAAAGAGAGTCAAGGGAGGGAAAGGGAGAAGTGACTGTCCCGGAGGGGATGTGGGCAGCCAGCTCTGGCTCTGCTCTCCTGTCTGAGCAGGACTGGGATAAAGAGAGAAAGCCCATCTGGTGAGAAGGGAAAATGCAAATGTTAAAATAACACTGAAGATGGACACAGGATAAGCACCTAGATTGGGATATTCTCACCCTCTATGTGCCAGGAGGTGGAAAGTGACAGGATGGCTGTGGTGCATCTTCTAGTTGTATCCCTTTTAAATGTTATGTTTATATTAAAAACAAACAAACAAACAAAAAACAACGAGGCACATTCCAGACTGCTGTCTCAGTTGCTGAATTGCTGGGAAGGGTCCGGCCTCACCCCCATCTCCGCACATGGCCTCTAGTTACAGCCTAAGAAATGGAGAGATTATTAATCCCTATCTCAGGCTCATGGAGATTAAGAGGTTCCTCTAATGACAGCCAGGAAGTTGGTGGAGAAACCAAGTTGCGGACCCACATCTCCTTGTTCCATGAACCCCCAAAGTAGAACTGTGAAAGGGAAGTTAACAATCCAGTAGGAAGCTGGTTCAAGGCCACTGGCATCATCATCTAGCTGTTCCACTATGTGGCTTAAAACCTTTGGGTGTGATGTGTTTATAGCTCTAGGTTATAGGGGTTAGGACGTTGACATCTTTGGTGGGCAGTAGGGAAGATGATTCCGTCAACCACAGGAAGGTTAAACATTCATTTATAAAATTCATGCTGACATAAGTAAGAGCCACATGGACCGTAAGAGCCACATGGACCGTAAGTGCAGCCAAGTTCAGGAAGGGAAAGACCACTCCCTGCAGGGGCACCTGGAGAGACCCTCCAGGTTACTGGATGAGTGAGGTACAGGAGACACTGGCACATGCCAAGAGAGGAGGGGCCTCATCTCTGAACCCCTCACAGCTGGCCGGTACTAGAGTGTTATGTCCTACAGAAGCAATAGCAGCAAAATAGCAGGAGTGGGAAAGGGCATCCTGGTGGCTGAAGATGCCACAGAAACCATGGGATCTCTACCAAGACACGTGCCCAGGGGCAGGTCTCGAAGGGCGGGGATGCCCAGCCAACCAGTGTGGCTTTGTCCCAAAGGCACTGAGCAGCAGTTGAAGGCTAACTAAAAAATCCATCTGATGGTGATGGGGGAATATGGGGATGGACAATGATGAGGCAGGGCAGGGGGGGCATTTTCAACTATCCAGATGGAAGGTAGAAGGAGAGAAGGAAGGCAGCGAGGGGGCTGGGAAAAAGGCACAGGCACATGGGCTTCTTGAAGACAAATTAGAGGATTGTGGGTTATAGAAAGTAGCAGGGGGGTGGCACAGAGAAAAAGAGGACATCTTAGGAGCAAAAGTAGGAGGTATGGGCAAGCTTCCCATCAGAAAAATGGTCTGGTTGCCAGTGGACACACAGGCTGTGGCCTGGGAAAGCATTAGGGGTACTTGGAGGAGGCATGAAAGGAGCTAATGTCTGTGATCAAGAGCAATGTAATAAAGTGGGGGGAATGTGGAATTGACCTTGAGTAACATCCTATTTAGGGGCCTGAAGGAGGAAAGCAGCCACTGAGGGAGACAGAAGGAAACAAACCCTACGGGCCACCGTCCTGGAGTGGAGTAGCTCGGTGGTTTATGACATTAAGATAGGAACACCTTATCAGGTCAGGCGGGAAACCATTATCAGCCAGGGTACTTATCAGCAACTAGTCTATCAAAAAACCACAAAGAACCAGGAGGGTGCTAAGAGATTAGAACAGGTGGGCTAGGAGTGAAAGAAAAGTCCCAGCCCAGGGCTCTGTCAGGGAGGGAGAATTCTAGAGAGCACCCCCCATGCCACATCTCCTTGGGACAAGTCAGGAGTGCGGCCCTCACTTACACAGGGCCTTCTGAGAGGACAGACGAGGGGTGAGAACCCGTTCTGAGATTGCTGAGGTAGGGCCCCTTTCCAGTTTCCCCACAGAGCCTCCGGGTTGCTGTTCTGGAACGTCCATTGGGCAACTGTGCATGTCCACAGTCTCTGGCACGAAGCCCCATGTGTAACAGACCAGCCATGTTTGCCAGCTGTGAGGACAGACGGAAGGAGGGGACAGTCCCACTCAGAGTACTTCCCATCATGGTATTTCTCTACACAAAACTCCACTATGGGGAAGGAAGGCATACTGTATTGTCCAGTAATATAAAACTCAAAATAAAGGCAAAGCTAACATGTGGGGTAGAGGTCAGGGTAGCGGTATCCCGTGGGGCCAGGGAGTAGTGGCAGGGTCGTGGCACAAGGGAGGCTTCTGAGGGGTGGGAGTGCTGTTTCTTGGTCTGCAGATGCTTACGTGAGGAGGCAGAATTGGTGAAAATCCATCTAAGGTGGAGTCTTAGGACTTGTGCATTTTTCTATGTGTATATTATATAGTCATTAGTTTGTTTTTTAAAAACGCCATGGTGGAAGAGGGCCCTGCGCTCCCGAGCAGGAGGTAAGGAGCCCTGGGGCAGGAAGGGAAGTAAGCCAAAGAGAGGCTAAGGAACGCCGACTGAAACTGTGGCCATCCTCCAAGGGCCACACTTAGCTTTTCCCCAAAGGATGGAATCTGGCTGATGGAGGAAACTCCCAACCGGGCAAGCTCTCCAGGCATGGTCAGGGTGAGAGGCAGCTTTGCCGTTCATTGCTTATCACACTAAGAAGGCACATGGACTCTGCAATCAAGACACTAGTCTCTGGGAGGATCAAATTTACATGCCAACTTGGCTGGGCTACGCTGACTGGTTGCTTGGTCAAATGCTAGCCTGTATGTTACTGGGAAGGAATTTTTTAGACGTGATTGACACTTGCAAAGAGTTGACTTGCTGGGAAAGCAGATTATGCTCCACAATGCGAGTGGGCCTCATCTAATCAGTTGAAGAAGGTTAGAGGAGCACTTTCCCCCCGAAAGAAGTAATTCTGCCTACGGAATGCAACAGAAATTCTACCAACCTGCAGACTCAACACAGCAACTTCAGCTCTCAACCTTCCAGCCTAGATTTTGGCTTAGACAGCCCCCACAATCACATGAGTCAATTTATATAAGTATTGGTTTATAGAGTTCCTATTTATATTGATTTACCCTGTGAATTCTTTTTCTCTGGAGAACCTTGACTGAGGCAGTTTCCAGTTGGCTGTTTTCCAGAATCTCAAAGCATCTTTCTCAGGCCTCCCCAGAGAGCAGACAATGTAGGGGCAACACTTTCGTTTTGGGGCCACAACCTACAATCAGAGGCTCTTCCTTCCATAAAGGCGGAGGAGACTACAGCCAGTCTAAGCATCTAACTGCTGGCTTCGTCCTCTCTCAACTCCGTGAATGTCACCAGGAACATTATAGCTCGCGCTGAAAAAAAACGAAGTGCTGAGAGAAAGAAAGACTGAGAGAAACAAGCATGTTTCCAGTTTTTCCAGCTAGGGTTACTTATTAAGACTTGTTCTGGGAGTTCCCAGAAACTCCAAACAAACAGCCACATTCCTAGAGGGCTACCCAAACCCACCTCAAAACCCTGACCCAGTTCGATGCAGCAGAGGAACTGGGTGAAACAAACAGGAATGTTTGCAGGGCCTTAATCTTCTCCAAACACTGAAATATTGTTGAGATGTTTTATCTTCTATTGCACAAGGAGGAGATTAAAAAGCCATGATAAATGGTGCGCTCTCTGGGAGGGAATGCCATATATAGGGCAATACATAATTTTCCTGCTTCTGGTACCATTCGGGATAATTGTCCTGGTAACGTGAAAACAGGAGGGATATTAATTTAAGATTAAAGCACAATTATAAGCCCTGTCATACTGTTAATTTCTTTTAAATGTTCCTCTGAATAATTCTACCTTGCAAGATGGAATAAGCACACAATTAAAAACTGCATTAAATAAATGAATAACTAATTAATGAATAAAAAGAACTCTGAAAATAAAATGGGCCATGCAAGTTCTAAACAATAATTTTAACAGCAGGCCAGATCTTAATCTTTCAGATCTTTGAAGGAACTGCACTTGGGTGCAGATAGATCGCACCTCTCTCTAGGTTTAGCTCGCAAATAGCTGTGTTCTTTGCTCAATGCTGCCAGCAACAGCCTTAGGTCAAGGCACTGCAGGCAACGAGGCTGCACCGTTGACCGACTCGAACACCGCTCTCCCCTCCAAACCTTGACACCACTGTCTTCTCCCCAGTGCCGAAAATTCTACACTTTCCTTCGTCCTCTACCCAGAAATTCTACCAGGGTGATTCTGTCATTGATTAGGAATTCCATTACAAAATGCAAATATTCCTGTAGAGCTTAAAGGTGGACCATTCATTAGCACATTGATATGAATCAATTTAATTAGATTGCTTTCCTCCCAACACCTAATTGAAGCCAACCTCTTAAGGGAGCAAAATGAAGGAGAGAGGAATGGTCATTTTGCAGCAAAGGGTAGGCTGAGAAAGGTAGAAATGGTCAGGAGCATCCCGGGAGCCCAAGGAAAGTGAGAGAGTAAGACTCCCTAAGGAGCCTCCAGGACACATCCACAAGGGAACTAAGACTTTTAAGATGAGACATAAGGATGAGGAAGAAAGGGAGGACGCTATCAACTAAGATTGTCTTCTGTGTGCCAAATGAAGGTCACTGTGATTATATACATTTTACCAAGTTGGGAAACTGAGGCTCTTAAAAATTGAGTAATAACGAAGACCACATAGTAATGCGGTAAATGGGAGAGAAGAAATTAAAACCTCTGTCTGTCTGACCCCAAAAGCCATGCTCTTTCAACTACATCACACTTCCTCACAGCAACTTGTGAGTTAGAAATGACTGCCACCATTTTTAAGTGAGCAAATCAAGGCATTCAGAGGCTAGAGAAGTGGAATCAGTTGGTAGTTCCAGGTGTGAGAACATCAGGAACATGTGCAAACAGCAACCACTCTGGCTCCTTGTACCAAAGGCTGGAATGGCCGGAGACTGAGGCTGAAATGTTGCAAGTGGGATGACAGGAACCAGGAAAAACTGCTAATGCTACCCACAGATCTATGAGTCGAGCTCAAATCTCCAGAGCCTCCAGGCTCTAACAGGATGTTCTGACCTTGAACTAACTCAAGTTGCCAAACCTGGGAGAGAGTCCAAGTTACACAGCCCCCCCTCCCCCACGCCCCTCCACCCCAGCAAAGCCTCGCTTTCACTTCAAACCATCTTGCCCCAACAGCCATTGATAAGAGCTGCAGTTAACAGCTGTTATCAGGGGCAAATTACCAACATAAAAGCCTGCAGTTATTAAAATTATCACTTAATTCTGGGAGGATTGTGAGATAACCCTTTTCCATAGGTGCCGGGAAATTCTCAGAACACTGGGCTCAGGAGAAAGCCTGTCACTTCTACCCAAGGAACTTTCTCAGGAGGCCGACTACAGCATCAGAGCCCAGTGCCGCCTGCAAGTCCAGCCTCTGTCACTCTGCTTGCCTGGGAGGGTCGCCTGGAAAGCCCTCCCAGGCTAGATGACTGCTAGCAGCCTGGCCTGGGGGCTCACCTGGCATAGCCTTCTCAACCACCAGCCCCTTAGGATCCCCAGAACCATCCTGCCATCCACTCTGCTCCAGCTGGTTGCCCCAATTCCTGCTCTTACCAGACTCCCCCTTTTCACTGACATCTTCCTCCCCCAGGGACCCCACCATCCCAGCAGGATCCTCTCTTTGCTCATCAACCCCCTCGTCCCTGGCCCGTCTACCTGTGTCCTTCTCCCTGGTTTCCTCTACCTTCTAGAGCTAATCTGATAAACTCACCCACAGTCCCCACTACAGGTCACTTCCTGCAACTGTCACACATTGCAGAGGGTTGTGGCGATGCCTCGCTCCCACCCATTTGTTAAGTTCCCACTGTGTTCAGGGTAACGTGGGGGACCAGGCGTCCAGTGATGAACAAAAAGGCAGCACCTTGGCCCTTAGTGTCAAATGCACTGAAGGCAGGATCAGGTTGTACTCATGGATGTAAGCCCAGCCCCTCTTAGGGCACCTGATACATAAGAGGTAGTCAAAATGCAATATGAAAGCTAAAGGGTACAGTTACAGTTCACGGAGGTTTTTGATTACTGTCTTAAAATGCTCAAGTGTACAGGGCCAAAAGAGAATCAATAGGCTTTCCATTATAGATAGCATATTTACATCTTAATGAGAACCATTAGTCCCTTAATTAATCATCACTGCTCTCCTCTCACCCCGTCACACCCCACCCCATACACTAATGGTTAGGATTTCAGTTCCTGGAAGACCTAAGAGGGAGCTATCTGAAGGAGAAGCCCCCTCCAAACCACACTAAATTATCAGCCTTCTCCTCTAGGCATAAAAAACAGGCCTTGATTGTCCCATCTGGACTCCCCACAGGACAGCTAATAGAGTGCCCTACTTCACATTTTTCAGGAATTTAAAATGTGTGGCCCAAAGCCAAATTCAGTCCACAGATGTTTTCTAATATCCACGATTGGCTCTGCATCATTTCACAAAACTTGAATTTTACAAAACGCATGTCTCAAATATGCCACATGCCTCACCACTCCCTATTGTCTTATACCTGGCTCCAATTAACAGATACATGTTACCTGCCTGGCCCCCACTCCCACCCTGAGGGGCAGTTGGACTTTTGATTCTTGGGTAATATGCAAGAGTAAAATTACTTTGATGTCCATTATAACATTATGAGTTAAGGTATTATTAGCCTTATTTTGTGGTTGAAGGCTTGGAAGCTCAGGGAAGAAGTAAGTGACTCCATTTTCAGTCATGGTCTTTTGTGGTCTGTGTCAGCCTGTTTTGTGGGGCTTGGATAGGTTATGTCGGTGGCAATGACCAGTGACTGCCTCCAGGACAGTGGTGGCCTATAGGATCTAGCTTCCTTCAGAGATTCTTAACCTGGTCTCCATGCACCCCTAGAGGTTCTAGAGATGGAACTATTAAAATAAATCAATAAAAATAAAATAGCACACAATTTTGGTGGATGTGCATAGGCTGGGGGAGTGTCTACAGCCCTCCATAGGTCTCAAGAAAGTGTAACAGCCCTGTGAGGTGACACCCTGGTTGGCAGTCATTTCCTGGAGAATATCTCTCTCCCACCCACAGTATGCGAAGCCACCTGGTAGGGCCCAGGAGGGCCCCTGGGAGGTTACAGTTAACCAAGTAAAAGAACCATTTTCTGTTCTTGCCAGTAGTCCCCTGGATTTTCTCTGTGACTGGTGGATGACAGGGGAGCAGGGTGGAGGGGCCTAGCCAGGTGTCTCACCTGGAAGAAGAGTGAGTATCTTACCTGGAAGAGGACCCAAGCTCTTCCGAATTATCTGGCACTAAGAGCAACATAAAATATTGTGCAGGAATAGATGAAGGAGGATACAGCGTCTCAGTAATTTTTTTTCAAAACCAATAGGAAGTGAAGGCACTGAAAGTTTCCTGAGGATGGTGGGGGGAGGGAGAAACCCAGAAGGCAAAAACGGCCATGCAGGACAAATTCAGCAGGCCTCAGCAAGACTGCGATACAAAGACCCCTCCTCCTTGCTGGAGAGTCTCCTGGGACCTCGCCCCCCCCCACACACACACACTCATAATCATGACCCAGCCACCTCCACCCACCTTTCCTCCACCCACTGTTATAAGGCACTTGAGTGTTTTGGGTTTTGTTTTGTGTTTTTTTTTTTTTTAATGAAAAGCAAATTGCATTTTTCCTATGCTTTAAGCCTCTTGTTCTCACTCAAACTTTCAGCAAAGCCTACAAAACCTTACAACATCCAACTTTCGATTACTTCTCCATCTTCATCTTCCACCTATGCTCGGCTTCATTCCCTTCATTGTACTTGCCAATATCTGAAACGACCTTGCTTATTCATTTATTCAGCAGATACTTATTGAGCACCCAATATCCAGCTATTGGGTCTTACTCTAGGTGCTGGCCAACACAGCAATGAACAAAACAGATTGTAAAAAGCCACAACCTGCCCTTGTAGAGCTTACATTCAGATAGAGACAAATTAGAGAATTTGTTTACTCATTGGCTGTGTCTTCTGCTAGAAAGCAAGCTCCTTGGGAATAAAGACTTTGACCACCTTGGTCAGCTGTACCTTCACTATATAGAAATATGACCCATCACCGATATTGAATCAATGATGTAGTAAGTGAACAAACAAAAGAACATTTTTGGTTCAAGACCTTGTCCTCTGCTCAGAACGGGTGTCTGACTGTGCTTTCCTCTACAAGTGTGGAAGGCCACCTGGGAGGCTCCTTCTTTCTCACCGCGGGCCTCACCACACACTGGGATAGCGTAAAAGTGCTCCACCCTGGGCTGACTTCTAAGCCTGGACAGTGAAGAAGAGTTGACTTTTCCCAGCCAAGGTGTTCCAGTCTGTCCTTCTGCCTTTTAGGAAGCCAGACAGAAACTCCCATTTGGGGGGGTTCTGGCTGCCCCCTTCTGGGTCACGATGTCCCCTCTCTTTCTCACCAAGCCCTAAGACAAGAAGTCTCAGAGGACCCCGGCCTGCTCTGGCCCTGGCTGCATTGGCTGTCTCTTTCAGGTATTTCAGCCAGAGGCCTCAGGTCATGATAAGGCATTCTCTTTAAAGTGAGTGAGTGAAATTGACCTCTGTTTCCACCATCAAACCCCCACAAACACCACTCCCCTACTAGCCATTTTACTTTGGAGAATGGGTGGCATTCACCCAGGCTCCGATTAATGGATGGAGATCCCTAGTACACAGAATGGGTTAAAGAAGCTAACTTTAGAAATAATGCTCAGCACCTTCTTCTGCCAGAGCTTAAAACACTTCAGAGGCAGGATCTAATTAATCTTCACCAAGTCCCCAAGAGGGGGGAAAAAGGCTTTTATTACCCTCTTCCAGCAGCAGAGAAAACATGGAGAATCAGCATTTTCCTCCTAGGAGTGGATCTGGGCCCAAAGTACGGGGCCACTGTCTCCACGAGCCAAAGGCTGACCATCAAACCGGCCCCGTCCTTGGAAAGCTGCAGACGAAGGGACACAAAACCGAAACCTGAAGGCTTCTCCGACTGTGATGGGAGAAGGCATCCAAGACATGCCATGTCGCAGCAGCTCTCGTGACTCTACTTTCTTGCTCCGTCCTTGGGAAGCACGCGCGTGCTTTGAGATGTAACAAGCTTTCATACTGAAAGATTCTTTTTCATCTCCTTGGGAAGTTGGGATACCTGGAGACTGTGTTTTGAAATACACATATTGACATCCAACTATACAGCTCTGCCTCTGTGGCGTAACTCCCTTTGTCAGATCACTCTCCCTGCTAGGACCTGCTCAGGCGCTCTTCACTTTCACAGGGATGACTCTCTCCCTCCCAGCACTTCTCAGCCGTAGGATGCCCCTGGAGGAGAAGTGACTGAGTGCCAGGAGGGAAGGGAGGCGGCCAAAGGGGAGAGTATCAGGCTCTCCCAGGCTTCAGAGCACAGCCAGACAGCCGGAAGGCGTCAAGAGGGGGTGTCCCAGGAGAGTGATTATGTGAAGAAAGCTGGTCTCTGCAGACACCTGTTCCACTGTCTGGGTCCCCTCTGTCTACTTCAAATGGCTCCTCACAAAGCCCTCAGGGGACACAGCAGAATCCCCTGAGTCTGCCCTTCCAGTGCTCCAGGTTTTAGATGTGACAGGTCAGACTACCCCTGCTAGCGTGGTCACAGGCGTTGGGGGGCATCCTGCAATGGTTCAACCAGGGATAATCAAAGCTCAGCCTCTGGCAACACAATACTCTCACCTCGAGATTCTTGATCTGGACTTCAGGAATTCACAAACCTCCTGAAATTATAAGCAAAAGTGTACACACATGTGACTATGCCTGTTGTTCTGGAGAAAGAATCCACAGCTATCCTCGGATTCTCCTGAGGTCCTATTCCTTAACAATATTAAAATGATATATCCAAAGGAGTGACTCCAAGGAGAAATTTTCCAATTGTCTGACCAAAAAACTGAAAGAGAGCTGAGCCCTCACTGTGCCCTACTACAAACAGCTGGCCCATGGGGGAGGTTTCCCAGATGCCAGGAATTGCTCTCAACACTCTCCACTTAGAAATTCATTCCATTCTCACAGGCATCCTCTAAGGATCTACCATCACCGACTCCATTTTACAGATGAGGAAAAGGAGGCACCAAGAGTCACAGCAAGAGGCAAACCTGGATTTAAAAGCAGGCAGCACAGTGGCGAGGTCTGTGCTCTGGCTACAGAACCATGGGTGTGGCTGCCTGGTGGGCCCCCATACCCCTCCCCCACACACCCCGCCCCCCACCCCCAATCCCGAGTTCCTCCTCACTCACGCAACACTGAACGGATTGCCTCTGGGGCTACAGAACCAAACTCTACATACCGACTACAACGGGAGAGACAATGGCTTTGGCAAATCTTTTCCCGGAGACTATACACTTGAGATGATCTATTATAAGCAAATGCTTTGTAAGCTGTACAGTGCTACACAAATGTGAATTAGGATGACAACTATAGTCTACGTTTTGCCTGATAAAGTACAATAAGAAAAAATCATGCCAAGTGCTGCAGGATATTTCCGCTTGAACCAATCGGCTTTCTGCTTTCCTCACTGTTGACCACACTTTACACTTAACAGCCACTCCTCATAAAGTTAATTTAAATGCACGAAATCTGACATTCCTGTTTCGAAGTACTGGAAACATAAAACTCCCACAACAAGAACATCTGGCCTCACAGCGGCACAGATGTGTGTGCCACACATTTAATGGGGGTTTTTTTCCACTGCTCTGCACCCAGTGGGCACTCAAATATTTTGTCAGTGTCAGTGGTGACATTAGAAGCGGGTACACTTTTCCTAATGCTATTCCACTTAATTTCAAGTTTCAAAATTTCTAATATGCTCCAATAAGACAATTTAATGGGAATCACTCAAATAAAAATCCTCTTCATCTAACTGAAATTCTTTTGCCCAAGATCTCAAAACTTCACAGACATAGAAAATACGGCTTGAAGCCAATTCAATATATCTTATTTTCTGGAGTTAAAAACAAACATATAAGAAAAACCAGGCTACAAAAATATCCAACTGTGAAAACAAAATTGAGTTGGTCCTGCTTCTCACCTCAGTATTCAAAGGATTTTAGATTGGCTTTCAGCAGACTTTCTATCATTCGTTCATTCATTCATTCACTGAACAAGCATTTACCGAGCACGTCCAGCGACATACCAGACACTGTCCTAGACTTTTGGGCTGTAGCAGTAAGCAGAACAGGAAGAGTACAGCCCTCTTACACTCAAATGAGGGAGTCGGAAATAAACAAAAGCACAATAAATAAGTGAATTAAACAATATATCAAAAAGTAACAGGTGCTCTGGGAAAAGCAGAGATGGATATGGGAGATCAGGAGCACGCGTGGGGCTTGGAGGGGTTACCGCGTTAAACGAGGTAGTCAGAGTGGACTTCAGTTGTGAAGGTAAGAGTGAGCAAAACATTAAAATTGGTCAAGGAGCCAGCCATGTGGACATCTGTGAGAAGAGCCATGCAAGCAGAAGCACTGAGGCAGAAGAAGAGAAAAAGCAAGCAGGCTAACAAGGCTGCAGCAAAAATCTCCAGGAATGCGGTGGTAGGGGGTGGAGGTCAGAGAGTGGGGACACCTGGACAGGGCTTGGCCATGGAAGGCTCTGTAAGTCATTATAATGACTTTTGCTTCACTCTGTAGGAGATGGGGAGCACCCGGCGGGTTGGAGCAGAGAGGAGGCAGCATCTGACTGTTGATTCTAAAAGCATCCCCCTCGGGCTACCTTATCAAGCCCAGATTGTAAATGCGCGTGTGGAGGCTGGGAGGGAGAATCAGGAAGAGAAGCAGGACGACCAATTAGGGTGCCACTGAAGTTACCCAGACAAAGAGAGGGGAGGTGGCTGAACTAGGAAGGTGACAGTGGACACAGGGGGAAATGGCCAGATTCTAGAGCTATTATGAAAGTAGAGCCTATGGGATTTCCTGAGAGGCAAATTCCTACGGGATTAGATATGGGCTATAAGAGAAAAAGAGTCAAGATGACTCAGGGTTTGGGCCTGTAAAGTTTATTATCAAAGAAATCCAATTCCTCAGTTCTCTCAATGAAGAAGCAAAGAGAGCAGTAGGAGGTAGGGATGGTCTTGGCTTATAACGGCAGATGTGGACTGTCCAATGGTGAAGGGACAGTTACCAAGGTTATCCTTCTCCACTCACTGTCCCACCCCTGAGAAGGCACCACGGACCTTTATTCTCTCCATCCCTTCTAACATCCTCCTACACAGCCAGAGCATAAACTTCTAGCTGTAAAGGGTGTTGTGCATATCCAGATTCAGCATTTCTTTTCTTTTCTGATTCATTTGTCCTAATCTTCATTCTTTCAGCTTCCAGGTGTGCTCAGACCCCCTGATCTGGTGGGAGCCATGAACAACCGTAGTGTTCATGGTTTTAGAGAGGCTGATTCAATTTCCCTTCTACTTTCAGAAAACTCTATAGAAGCAGAATGGGTTAAACACAAATTTCATGGATTAAGGAAATTTCATAGATTTTTCCGCACACATCTGAAAAACTGGTTTAGTGGGTGGCATTTCAGTTACACCCTAACCCAAACCCAGAAGTGCATATTTGCTCTTTTTACAGAAGGCACCTCATTAAATCACTGTCTAGTCCGTAACCAGCTTTATTGGGACATAAATTCATTTCACTAAACCAATAAATGTTAATTCTTCACCCTGGAGATTCTAGTCGGTCTGGTTTTATTCTGCTCAAGCTCCTGAGGCTGCCATCAATTACTCATGTTTGGGTTTATATGTCATTATGGAATCACTTTAGCTAGAACTAACGGGAAGTGAAAGGACAATAAAGCTAAGCCTCATTCCAAAGAGAATATACAGAAGAGGGCATTCACCTGAACCCCATTATTCTTTTCTATAAATTAAAATATCCTGGCATTCTGCAGCAGCAATCCATTATATTTAGATTCTCGGCGAAAGCCGGGGGCCCGGCAAGTGGCGGGTACTAATGGCGGCGCTGGAGGGCCTGGACTCAGGGGGCTTAGGCTGGAGACCCGCTTTGCGATAACGAAGTGTGTGACTTTCAGCCAGTCACTGATGTCACCGAAACTCGTTCTCCTCGTCCACAAACGGAGCACAAAGCAACACCCACCTCACAAACGGGGGAGGAGCGGACGAGGCGGTGGAAGAGCGGGGGAGCATCTGGCTCAGAGGTGCTCTCCCTCTTTCTGTTCTCCTTTATTAACCCCAATTTGCCCCAGCAGCCTTCCACTGCACTCTTAAACAAGTGCTTTCACCTCCTGCAGCTTCCATTTTCCCATTTGAAAAATGGGCCTGATCATATCTCCCCTCCATTCTCCCCTCACAAGGAACACCGATGCACATCGCCTCTGTAATGCTCTTAGCATCTGACCGGAAACGGGGTCAGTTCCAGAAGAATGTAATACCACGGACGCAGGATTCCATTTTTAAAAACAAAGGCATTCTCTCTCCAACCAAATGTTCTCTCCTATGATGGAAGGTTTCTCTTTAAAGCCGTCAGCTCTTTTTTCCCCCTCAGATGGAAAATGGCTTCCTCTCTCGGAACCATATATAACTTCAGAAGCAAGGCGGGGAAAAAGCAGAGTTGGCAAAAAGTAGAGGTGAATTGAATGCCTGTACATCCCATTCAGGATAAACTGCCCTTGGTGTAAAACAGTCAGTAACATTTTACAAGGGAAAAGTGTGGATAAATGACTGCAGTCCCAGGACAGTGCTCCTGATGGCTTTTTATAAACCACGCACGCTGCCTGGACGCCTCTGTGCCTGGCGCCCCCCCTCCCCGGCCTCGTGCGCAGGGCTTCAAGCCAGCCTTGGCCACCCGCGCCGGCAGGCTCCGGCCAGACCTCGTTCCATCTGCACACCAGAGAGGCTCCTGTTAGCATGGACTCCTTCCTGGGGCTGGAGCAGGTCCTACTGCCAGCCATGGACTTGGAAAGGTGGAGAGAGCCCAGTGCTGAGCACGGAACAAAGGAGGAATCGAGCCACAGGGTGAAATGGGACAGGCGTGAGGCGCCTTGGGAAGCGGGTCCTGCCAGTTACTGTGTGACCTTGAACCACTTCCTCCTCCTTTAAAATGGAGATTTGTAAAACCTATATAGGTTGTTGGCAGGATCAAGTGCTAGGACAAATGCACTTAATACAGGGCTGGTATTTGGTATATTGTTATCCTCTTCCCTATTAAACTGGGGTTACCTCTATTAGTCCTCACCTGGGATGCTGCCAAGGAAGGACGATTTGTATATGAGGAAACGGAGGCACCAAGTGATTTGCTCAACAGCCACCTGTCTCCAAACCCACCCTCATGACTGCAGTTCAGCCTCTTTATCCAATAAGGACTGAGACTCAGAGAAGTGAGTGGGTTAAATGTCTTTCCCAATCTCTCTGCAGATCAAGGTCAGGGCTACATGTTTCCAGTTGAATGCTCTTTGCATTAGCCTAGAGTCTTAGAGATCATCTTCGTTTCACAGATAAAGAAACTGAAACCCCAAAAGACAATGACGTGCTCAAGGCCAGATTCTAAATATCAACAAAGGACCTCAAGGTCATTCAGAATACTCTGTCTTTGTGCCCTAAGAACTCCCAACGTGCAGTTTCTAACTGATGCGTTGAGATCCTGTTATGCACCAGACACAGTCCCTGCTCTGAAGGAGTTAACAGCCAAGTGGAAGAAGTCCACAGGCAAGGATACCTGACCGGCAGGTACTACCCCAGGGATAAGCCTGGGGTGGGAAGGAACACGTGGGAAAGACATCTAATCCGGCCTGGGGACACTGGAGGTTAGCATCCTGGAGGCAGGTAGGTCTAAGCTGAAGGTCTAGTCAAATGAAGTGGAAGGAGAAGTGTCCAGGGTTCAGGAAGTAGGAGGAAAATGTCAGTAGCCCGAAGTTTGGGGAGTGTGGCCTATTAAGAGAATTGAAGCAGGAGGGGAAAGCAAAGAAAGACCAGGCTGGAAAGGAAAGCCAACTGGTTAAGGATGTTTAAACTGCTTCAACAGTGCGAACTCCATGCTGTGAAAGGCAGTCATTCCTTGTTGCCCAGTGAACACGCCCATGAGTGGGTGGGCAAGACCACTATCACCCAGAGACAGCAATGTTCCTCGGCTAAAACATACTCAGTCTCCTATCAATTTCCCGTGAATATCAGACAAACAGGGGAAAAATTCAAACTACTGCCTAATGTATCTTGATTTCAGTAGTCACTTTTCTTTCTCTGTGAACAAGATGGAGAAATAATAGGACAATCGCCCTCTCTGTGAATGAACTTTATTTTCATCCTGGATATTTTAACCCAAAGAGTTGATTAAAGGGCTGGTGTCTCATTCCAGAGAAGTCTCTAGTAGCAGGGTACCAAACTCTCTTCCCCTGATCCTTTTCTGGTGGGCACATGCCAAGGCTTTGCAGAAGAAATGGAAGGCTTGTTTATACAAAGTGAAGATGATTCCACGACAGAAGGAGTATTCAGCACTGCAGAAGAAGCCATTTTAGAAACATCAAAGCAGTCATATAAATATAATTAAATGTAGGAAGGACAAATGTAAAATCCTGCTTGTAGATTCAAATAATTTATTGCAATAAGAGGAAGAAGTTGATAGTGGTTGGTGTGAGGTGGAAGAAAAAAGAAAGTATTTCCATTAACTGTGACATGATTGCTAAACACCACAAATGGAGAAGAGCAGGAAAGAACTGAACAAATGAATTATATCCAGCTTCTATTTTCAGGCTGCCTCATGAGATCTGGGGCAGGATGATCCCAGGCAGGGTCAGGAAGAGTGCTTCTGTGAGTCACCCACCCACCCTTCCCAGAATGCCTCATACACACTCCCCTTGAGAGGGTGCCCCTCGAAACCTCTTCTCCTGCTCCCACTAGCAATAGCCTACCGGCTGGGAAGATGGAACACGGGAGGCTGCAGGGACTTCTTGTGTGTTCCACATTTCACCCCACTAATAGGTTCACAAAGCAGCTTCAACGCTTGTCTTCTGTAGCAAGACTCTGTCCACATCTAAAGAGGACGTAACCCAACTGCCGTTCATGATGATCAACCCTTATTCACTGGATGAGTGGGGAAGTTTCTAGAGCTGTATGAAAGACGAAATGGCTGAAGGGGTTGGACTATTTGTCTTGGGGAAGCATAGTTCAGATATGATATCTGTCTTTGGACATCTGAATGGCCATCTCATGGGGGGAAAGTAACAAGGATACACTCTGGAGCTCCAACACAAATAACCAGGTCTGAAATGTAGAAGATGAGATGAAACATATTTTGGCTTGTAGTAAGGCAGCACTGCCTAACACTTTAAGGCATCCATAAATGAGAGCTGCCTGGAAAAGTAATGACTTCTCTGGCACCGGAGGTGTTCCAGTGTATTCCTGAAGGCCGGGGGGCAGGAGCTTGCAGAAATTCCTCCTGCTTTGGTAGGAACCTGGACCAGAGGTTGGGTTCTTTCCAAATCTATGGTTCTGCGAGCTGCTGGATCTTTGTTCAGATTGCGAGGCTGCTCTGCGGCTCCCGTGTAAGTGTGTAGATCCCTGACTATCCAAAGACAGAGAAGAAAATGCAAGGGACTTGACTTGTTATCTAGGCTCCCTTTCTGACTTTATTCCTTGAAATTAATGAGACTCTGAAAATTGCGTTATTTCCCTAGATAAACTATTCTAGTTTATATCCCCTCTTAGAAAGATTTCCGCTTTCTTCCTCTTAAATCTCTAGGCCTAACTCTTAAGCCCATTCCTTCTGGCTTGATGCTCCGCGAATATGAAGAACAATCAATCATAGCCCTCATTATACCAGCTCATATAACTAAAAATGCATTGCGTAAGGCCTCTCTCCTCTAGGCTGAGAAATTCCAGTTCATTTCCTGCTCTTCTTAAGTGCTCCTTCTAATGATCACTTCCCCAAGTCCCTCTGAAAGTTCTCTCAAACTGAGCACAGAACTCATAATGACTCCATTTGTTATAACAGTGTTTTCCAAAATGTGTTCCGTGGAACATTAGTTAATAGGGGTTTTTATGAAGTGCCCTGTGATCAAATAAAATTTGGAACATTCAGTCTAAGTGAAGTTAATCAAATTCCTCAGAGCTCTCAATGTGCATTATGAATTCTCCATGATGCAGGAGGGAGCATCTCCCAAACTTAGGTACACAGAGATCTCTTTTAGAGCATCTCAAAGGGCTCATGTTCCATAGAACACAGTTTAGCAAGTGCATCGCTATAAAGTGATGTCCCCCCATGGAGCTCTCCATGCTGGAGCCCTTTTCTAGCCATGTGACCTGGCCTCCCTCTCCTTCCCTCAGAAAGGGCTCCCAAGCTGGGTTCATCTCATGGTCTTGCCTTCCTACCACCATTCCTGTTAGACCTCCCCTTACCTCCCAGCCAGACCCTATCCCAACTTCAGTCCCAGCCTGAGCTGAACTGGTATGACACAGTGACCACGAGCAATGGGGATGCCCAGAATCTCAGCCAGTGCTACCCCTTCAAGAGACAGATGAGGGGCGCCTGGGTGCCTTAGCCAGCTGGGCATCCAGCTCTTGACTTCCACTCTGGTCATGATCTAAGGGTCCTGGGATTGAGCCCCACATGGGGTTCCATGCTGAGCGCAGAGTCTGCTTGTCCCTCTTCCTCTCCTCCACCCCTCTCCTGGCTTGTGCTTGCTCTCTCTCTCTCGCTCTCTCTCAAATAAATAAATAAATAAAATCTTTTAAAAAGAGAGAGACAGACCTATTAGAAGACCAAGAATGTCCAGGCTGGCTTTCCCATAGCAAGAGAAAGAAAGGTGGGCTGACAGCTCCCATCTTGGTGTGCCTTACGCCCACCACCAGCAGGTCTGCAAGCCAGGACACACGGCAAAAACACCTTCCTGGGCCTCTCTTCATCCCTCATGAATCAGACTCTCTTGAAATCCTATCTTTTTTAAAAAGCTCACAAGATACCCAACTGCTCCACCAGGCTTGGGAACCATCATATCACACAGCAGAAGTTTCAAAAGCAGGGTCAAATGTCATGTCCAATCTGGCCTCCGCTCCCAATTTATTTACTAACCTGGCAAGTCAGCTTATCTGAGCCTCTGTTTCTGATTGGTAGAATGAGTCAGTTACCAGTTAACCGGTATGATTCCTTCTAGTAAGATTCCTTGATTCTGTCATTCCTAAGTGTTCCCTTAGTTATGCTCAGCATTTACCCATCTATTCCATCTATTCTGACTGGCACTACTCTCTCCTTACTCTGAGAATTTGCATAAAGATCTCTGCATAACTATAACTGAATTAAAATATATATGTAAAAGATTCTACCTTATAGTATTTTTGGAGTGTCTCTGATGGGACAGACGCTTTACAAAGTTATTACTAATGCTTACAACAATCTTAAAGGCATTAATATCCTGTTTTAATAAAAAGAAACTAGGTACCTAAAATATGAAATAAAAATTTCAAGGTCATGGCACTTTTAAGCTGTGGAACTGGATTTCTAAACCAGGTCTGCCTGATTGCATATGCTGCGTTCTGTCCACAGCCATGCTGCTTGGAATGTGAGTCATGTTTCCTCATTAAAGGTATAAGTTTTCTCATCATGCATCCCTTCTAGCACTAGAACCTAGCTGAGTATCAAGTAGGCACTCAATAAATATTTGTTGGCTTGATTAGTGGATTAACTCTCTCCTTCTACCTGGAGCACACACCGCATCTTTTCCATGTTGTGAAAAAAGTGCTAAACCCAGAGCCCATCCGCAAGTTTTCAGTTAGCTCAGAGCGGAAAATTGCATCTGTGTAGACGGCACCTGTAGATGGAAGCTTAATTAATAGGCTTATCTTGGAATGAATGAGTCGAAGATACAGTACCCCATGCAAAAGGCACCGGGGAATGTGCTGACTTGGAGGGAGCATGTTTCATTTCTCTTGTTTCATACCATTAAAACCATATTAATGAAAATGTATTATTAGTAGCAATAATAATAAAGATGAAAATCCTCCCTTTCCTGATCCCTTACAAATGTTGTTTTTCATTTTTAATCCTAAATCCTCCAGGGAGAAGAGGGAGGGAGTGTCACAAATCCAGATAATGATCTTGGGTATTACACTGTTCATTTGGAGCTCTGATTTAGCTAAGCTGACAGATGTTGGGGAAAAACATGTCTAGCCTGAAAACTCTCTGGTGGCCACCCAGCTGTGGCTGCAAACAGGAATGAGGTTTCGCCAACAGAGCTTCACGTTCATTTAAATTCTGGATTTGACATGCAGAATCGCCCTGCTCTGAAGGTAGAAGCCGAAGCTCAGTGATGTTAGGAACTGACTCCAGCCTGATGCTTTAGGGACCCACAATCGAGCCTAACCGCACAGCTCACTCCAAGTCCTTGAAATTACTGTGGCTGGTTATGCCCCGCTGTCTTGACAAAACTGCCTTTCTTATTACCCGATTACCATTTACACTAGGAAAAAAAGCACCTTTGTGTTAACCGCCATCATGTGACACTTCCTTTGTTCTCTCCCCACAGCAGTTTAGAAGAGGGGAATATTTAATTCACCTTTAAATGAAACCAATTTCCCTAATGGCAGTCTGAACTCATGTTTTTTCCAAAATAAATAGGTGAGAGGCACCCTGGGAAAAGACCCACTTCAGAGAGACAGAACAACATAAAGGGTGACCTCTGATGTCCTTGGGCCTTAGTTTTCCCACCTAAAAATTTTTTTAATGGCATTTTGATCTCCAAGGAGAAAACGTGGTCATGAAATAGAAGGCAGGAGGTCTGCTCCTTGTTGTGGATGGTGGAGGGAAGTCAGTACTTGGCCTTGGCTTCAGAGAGCAGAGAGATCAGAACATGGCAAGAGGCTCTTCTCTGGCCTCTAAACCCCAAGTAAACAAATGAGCCTGGATTTCCGAAATGTTTAGCACAAAATTCACAGCAACTAAAGAGCCAGAATGTTTTCTGAGAAGCAGAAGCCTCCCCATAATCTAGAATACATGGCTTAGGGCTTTGAGTGCTAATTTTTATTACAATGAAGTTTGTGGGCAGGAAAAAATGAGGGAGGGGCATGTCAGCATATTTAGACTAATTCATAGAAAAGAAAAAGACACCAATAGTTCATCTGTCACTGTAAATGAGCTCTAACCACTGGTGCCTTGGAAAGACTTGTGTCCCAAACATCCTCTTGGAAATACTAGCTTCATGGGGTGCCTGGCTGGCTCAGTTAGAAAAGCGTATGACCCTTCATCTCAGGGTTGTAAGCTTGAGCCCCACCTTGGGTGTAGAGATTATTTAAAAATGAAATCTTAAAAAAAAAAAATACTGACCTCCTTACACCTAAACCCCATTCCCAAATAAATAAATACATTTGCAAACAGGGTTTGAAAAGAGAATTTTAACAAGTCACTTAGAGGTCAACCATGCCCTGGGAATGAGGACCGTGGAGAGATCTCTGCCCCCCCTGCCCCCATCCCTCGGTCATTACCAAAGCCTTGAGGCCACCCTCTTGGACTTTCATTTCCTTCTCAGACTCTGGGATCTAGCTGTGTTTTGAACTACTTTAGAAGTCAGCCATCTCATTTAGATGACATTAGTAGACTCATCATGCCAGCATCAGCTCTGCTATAATCTCATCAAAATTCACTCCTGTCTTGATACAAAATGGGAGAACAAAGGTATTACTCCAGGGTCAATTGTCCATGAGAATGCCTAGAATTTGTATTGCCCCTTTATTTTTAAAGGGCTCCAAAGTCATCAGAGGAAGGCATCCACATCTAATACAGCCCCACAGAATGACAGCATAATTCCTCCTTTCCCCTGTCTTTACAATGGAGACAGACTCCTAAGCAGAGAGTGTATGTATCTTGTTCAAGGTCAACCAGCTCATTCCTTTACTCCTTCACCCAACAAATGTTTGTGGAGCATCTTTTCTGTGCCAAGCTCTAGGATGAAAACAATGACTAGGACTCCATCCCTATCCCCAGGAGGACAATGAGGTGGGATGAAGAGATCTGTGGAAAGATTACCACAGGGAGGTTGGTGAGCCTATCACTGAGATGTGTATAAGGAGCTACTGGAGAAGAGAAGAGAAAGCTTCTATTTATCTGGAGAGAAACAAAATCCAGAGTAGAACCTAAATGTTAATTAAAAACAAAACAACAGGGGCACCTGGGTGGCTCAGTGGGTTAAGCCTCTGCCTTCTGCTCAGGTCATGATCTCAGGGTCCTGGGATCCAGCCCCGCATTGGGCTCTCTGCTCAGCAGGGAGCCTGCTTCCCCCTCTCTCTCTGCCTGCCTCTCTGCCTCCTTGTGATCTCTGTCTGTCAAATAAATGGATGAAATATTAAAAACAATAACAACAACAAAAAATAATGCCTAGTCACCTGTCTCCGAGACCAGCAGTTCTCAGCCCTCACAGAACATTAGAATCACCTGCTTTTCTCAGTACCAAAGGTGAGACTCTCCATAGATTCATTGAATCAGGGTCTCTGGTGTGAGGACCTGTATGGACTGAGAGTTTGTGTGCCCCTAAAATTCATATGTAAAATCCTATCCTCAATGCAATGGTGTCAGGAGATAGGACCTTTGGGAAGTAATTGGGTCAGGAGGGTGGCACTCTCATGAGTGCGATTAGTGCCCTTATAGGAACAAACACAAGGGTTCTCTTCCTCCCTCTCTCTGACTCTCTCTCTCGGTCTCTGTCTCTCTCCGCCCCTCCCTTCTCTATCATGTGAGGATACAGGGGGAAGCTAGCCATCTGCAAGCCAAGAAGTAGGCTCCAACAACACAGCAGAATGCCGGCACCTTGAGCATGGACTTCTTGACCTCCAGAACTGTGAGGAATAAATAATTAGTTTAAGCCCAGCCCATGCTATTCTTGTTAACAGCCCCAACACCCTAAGTACCTGAACATTCATCTTTTTTGAAAGGTTTTCAGGTCATCCTGTGGTGCATGATCCTGTGGAGAACCACCATATTAGACTAAGCCAAGGCTGTCTTGACAAAAGCCCATGGCTTATGTAATAAAGCAGGGTTGTTTATCTCTGTGTGTGTGTGCCACATCTCACCTTCTAGATCATTAGCCCCTTCAGGACAGGAACTAGGCTTTTAATCCTCCCACAGCTCCATTCAATCCCAGGGGACCAAGCATGCCACAGATACTCAATAAATATTCAGCAAACACCTCCACTCCAATAAAGAAGATAACAAAATGATGCTTGAACTTGTCCGTGAATGTCTTATGTTCATAACTCAAAGGCGAAGGTGGTGCCAACACAATAATGAAGTATAACATGTAGGCTTATTCAGCTGCATCAGAAAGATGTGTATGATTAAATCCAAAGACAATGGTTGCCTTGATGACCAGCCACCATCTACTAATGAGTTTTTCCTCTGGAGAAGTGGAAAACAAAAATGTTGCCCAAGACAGCACCCTGCCATTATCAGAGGGCAAAGGACTTCAATTCCAGTGAAGTGGAATTTTTTTTTTTTTTTTAAAGCCAGTTGACAGCATCCAGCTCTCGGCTGGCAGTCAATGGACACAGAGGGAAATGAATTCAGGCTTTTGTTGGATTAACTGCTGGCCTTGTAAAAGGGAGGCCACTGGGAAGCTGTGCCAAGTTTGGGGGCCACTAAATCAGTCAGGAGTTTTCATCGCTAAAGTCGCCCTGACAATGGTTGTCTGGGACCGCAGGACAAATGGGGGCTGCTGGCTGAAGCCTGTCTGGTGAGATGCTGCTCAGCGAGGTGCCCATGCCAGCTCGCTTCTCCTATGCCCAAGACACAGTGGAACTTTTCTGACTGAACTAAATCCTCCAAGCCTCATTAAATCACACTTTAGTACCACATTGTTCGGCCATCGAGGCTCCCGGTGTTGTATGTCAAACCTGTCCCCTCACCGTCTCGGATAATAAAATGTTTTATGGTTTTGCTGGATGATTGCTCCGCGTCCCTTTTATTTTCAAAATGGCACATAATAAATACCCCCACAGAGGAAAGACTGATTTAATGGAAAACACTGCACTGGATGGAGCCAGACGCAATCAGGCTCACCCAGAAAAGACAGCACAGCTGGTGGGGGTTCTGGAACCATGTCATTTGCAAATGTTCCCTCATCCATTCATGAAAAGCGCAACTAGCAGGATGTAATTCTATGTCCCCAAATAAGTGGCCCATGAACAGTCACTCCAGCTGACATGATGCCCCCATACAGTCAGTCCTAAGCTGGCTGCAATGACCAAACCTCAATTCAGCCGAAGATACCTTGTAGAAAGACCCAGTGGACCCATATATGCTGTGCTAAAGGAAAACTGACAGCTCCTGCTCACGCCAGGAGGGCCGGGGAGTCCCTTGTCATTCTCAGCACATCTGTACCTTCCCCCGAAGGCTAATCCCCTGAGTCCTATCATTTTGTTGTCTGCTAGCAAAACTGCCGCTCCCTCTCAAAAAGGCCAATTTAGCTTATAAAGGGGGCACCTGTTATCTACCATCGAGAACGTATGGAGTTCCGATTCGAGTTCAGTCTGATATTTTGATATCACGATTCAATGATTTTAATAACACACAGGCTTGTATTTCAATCCAGCCTAGTTCAGTCGACTTTTAAAAAATGAAACTTTGATGCCTTTTTGTAAAAATTAGCATTTGACTTTGGTTTTAGGCTCCACAATTGGTGTGATATATTCCATTTTAGCTTTGAAGATTCTGCTAAGTACTCTGTTACAGTCGGACTCATTATCTGGGATATCACCATGCTTGTGAATTGTACCCTAATAACATGATCACTGCCAGGAGATTCCCTCATGTAATTTAGCCAGAAGTTAGCACCGCTCCCAATTTAAAGGTTACAAAAGAATATCTCCAGATCCATTCACTAAACTCAGGTATACTTAAATAATTTCTCCTTTAATTATTATTATTTAGAACTCTGAGACCTTCAGGTAACTTGGAAACATATAGGTTAGCCAAAGAACTGTCTGTTTTGCTTCCTAGCATGAAATGCAAACGTCAAATGTCTTTGAAGGGTAAAGAGATACATTTATTAGTGGTCACTAATGGCCATCTTTAATCAATGACACCATCTTTTTAAGGAAACAAATGAGTCAAATTTGTCTTTAAGTAGGAGATAATTCATTAATGAAGTTATTGCTCTTCCCAGTCAGGATGTCAGCCAGCAACCAGCAAAATGGACTTTCTTTGCCAAGGTCCTATCAGTCAAAGAAAGCATGTATTTCTCTGTCAAAAGCATCATCTCCAATATAGAAACCGTTTTTAGAGTAAAAGAGGTTTGTCTCCAGTAAGACCAGCCAGGGCAGTGCAATGGTGGGGGCTGGGCGCGCACAGCTGCCTGAGCTGCTGGCTTTATCTAGAAAGGCAATCATCGAAGTCGTCCGCAGTCAGCACTGCAGGCCTGTGTGCTACTGATCCACAGGGACATGTCCACCAACCAGCTACCACCTCAGTGAAGAGGTGGACATACCCCCACCCCCAGGGAGCTTTCAAGACTCTTTGAGGAAATTATAAATAACCAGTCATATCTGCATAATTTTCCTAGACTCTGCTCCATAGCAGAAAAGCCTGGAGATCCCCAAGACAATGAAGGCCTTGCAAGCCTCCCTTCTGCTGTGGTCACCTCCCCGGGTGTTCAGAAGGAGGGAATGGCCCATGTTGTGACTCTAAGGTGGGTTTCCCAAACTTTCTTTACTGCATGCCCAGCCATAAGAATTCTGAGCACATATTCTTGGTAAGTTTACATTTATTTATTCACTTACAAATTAAACTAAATACAACTATATTACTCTATCATGTGCACTTTTAAAAATTTATACATAAAACAGACATTTTATAACCATGAGATAAAACAAGTACATGACTCCTGTTTCCACACAGACCAGCTATCTCAAGCCATCTTTCTGGCGAGAACAAATAAAGATGTTAGATATGTAACTTCTTAAACCTACATAAATGTGAGAATAAAGTGTCAAGAAAGTAGTAAGTTTCCAGAGGCCAAAAACTAACTGAAGATGGAGCCCAGGGACATCAAGGGAGCATGCAAGCAACCTCCACCTGAGGACACTTGCTTACTCTGGTGAAGTTAAGCTTCCGTTTTCACGGCCTTGGGAAACAAAAGGCATAGGCGATAAGGACCTTCAGACCTCTCCAGTTAGAAAGAGTCTGATGTGAGTCCCCACTTATAAAGCTGGGATCCCAAAGGGCTATACTCTCTACACAGGGACAGACTCGAAATAAAATCACCTCCCTGCTTAGGGGCCAGCAGAGGAATGTGCCTGTTTTAAACCTTAACACAAAGAAGAGAAGGAAAGTCTTGAAAACTCCTAACAAGCAATTGACCCTCACACAGCACTTCAGTCCAAGTTCACTGAACCTTAAGCCAAGACATTAGTTTAAAGTGGTCTTAGTCAAACCATAAGAGACTCTTAAACTCACAAAACAAACAGAGGGTTGTTGGGGGGTAGAGGGGTAGGGAGAGGGTGGCGGGGTTATGGACATTGGGGAGGGTATGGGCTATGGTGAGTGCTATGAAATGTGTAAGCCTGACAATTCCCAGAACTGTACCCCCGGGACAAATAATACATTATATGTTAACAAAAATAATTTTTAAAAAGTAAAATAAAAAATAAAAATAAAGTGATCTTAGGTAGGTAGCATCCCTCATGGCTGATAAAAAACAAACCAGGGATTCCCTGAAACAACTTCAACTCAGGTCTTAAAGAATTCCAACTGACAAAAGTTCTAAGAAATATGATATCATGGCAAAAATAAATAAAATCACAAAATGCATAAGGAAATAAGGCACTCTGAACAAGAGCCTACAGAAACAATTATTTGACAAAATCAGTCCTGGAAAAATCTGAAATGCTAGACTAATCAGATTCAAACTACAAAATAAAAATACATGTTTAAAAAAATAAAAGGGAGATTTAACATATGTGTAAGGGAGAGGAAACTAAGTGACCAAATTTATTTGGGGAAAAAAAAACGCATGTAGAACTCTAAGAAATTATATTTAAAATTTTTTAAAGATTTATTTATTTATTTTATAGAGAGAGAAAGGAGAGACAGAGGAAGGGGGAAAGAGAGTCTTAAGCAGACTCTCCACTGAGTGTGGAGCCCAATGAGGGGGCTCTATCTTATAACCCTGAGATCATGACCTGAGCCAAAACCAAAAGTCGGATGCTTAACTGACTATGCCACTCAGGTACCCCTAGAATTTATATTTAGAAATTAAAGCTCAGTGGATAGCTTTAACAGCAGATTAGATATAGCTAATGACATAACCCATAATGAAGAAACCTTTAGAAATTATCTGAATTTCAGCCCCAAAAGACAAAAAGCTGGAAAATGCATTAAGTGACATTGAAAGCCAGAGCAGATAGAGTGAAGTGGTCTGTCATACATCCAATTAGAGTTACAGAAGAAAAGAGAGTGAATAAGGAGAAAATAATAAAAAAAAAAAAAGAATTTTCCAGAGTTCATGAAAGACATCAGCCTAAGATTCAGGGTATCTAAAGAATCTCATGCAGCAGGTTAAAAAAAAAAAAAAATCCATACCTAGACACATCACAGCAAGCTTGCAGAACACCAAAAACAGAGATGAGCGAAAAGCTGTGTTGTCTACAAAACAACAACTATGAGACAGAGACTTCTCAACAGCAGCTGGAAGAGGATGAGATAGCAATGCACTTAAATGGAAATAACAAGCAACCTAGGATTGTATATCCAGCAAAAATATCATTCAAGAAAAAGGTGAAATTTTCAGAGGGAAAACAAAAAGAATGTACTACAACAGACTCTCACTAAAACAAATCTTAAGACACTTCAGTCAGAAAAAGGCAGATTATCTTGAATGAAATATCTTAGATGGAAGAAAAATATGATGAGGAAAGGAAACAGTAAATACGTGTTCAACTCCAAGCACATGCCATATAAAATACATAAAAACAAACTGCCTTGCTGCACGGTGAAGAGAAAAATAGAGTCTGGGTCCCTACTACCTTATAACATTTCAATCTCTGAGCACCTACTTGGACTCATTACTTCCAAAAATATTGTGAGTGAGTGGGATTAAGGTATGATTTATATACAATAAAATGCATGCATCTTAACATTTAGTGCAATGAACTGTGACAACTGTACACAACCACACAATCACCACTCAAGCAAGATATAGACTATTTCCCTCAGTGGAGAAAGTTCCCTCATGCTCCTTCTCAATTTCCCTTCTTCAGAGGCAACCTCTTTTCTGATTCTTATAACTCTAGTTTAGTTTTACCCATTCCTGAAACATCATATAAATGGAATTATGTGAATTATTCTTTTGTGTTTAGAGTCTTTTGCCCGACATAGTGTTTTTGAAGTTCATCCATGTTGTGTATCAACAACATGCCCTTCTTACTGCCGAGCAGGATCACATTATATGAATATACAAACAACTTGTTTAAAAATCTGTTCTCCAACTGATGGACATTTGGGTTGATATTCTCCTGCTGATGGACATTCTAGTTTGGGATTATTGTAATAAGGCTGCTAGAAACTATCTTGTATAATATTTTAGTGAATGCATGCTTTCATTTTGGTAAGTACATAGGAATGGAATTTTTTGTGTCATATGTAAGCTGATGAGTGTATAATGGCCAGTTTTCCAAGGATATTAAATCATTACAGGGCTACCAGTGATGTAGGAGAATTCCAAATGCTCCAACACTTGATATTATCAGCTTTTAAAAGAAATTTTGCCATTCTAGAGAGGGTTTTAATTTTCATTCCCTTGATGACTAATGATGTCATGTTCTTATTAGCTGTTAATATATCTTCTTTTGTGAAATGGCTTAAGTATTTTGTCTATTTTTATTGACTTCTCTTTCTACTGTTGATTAATAATAGTTCTTTGTATATTCTAAATATGAGTATTTTTCCAAATATAGGCATCTAATGAATAGAAATTTTTAATTGTGATGAAGTAAAAAATCAATTTATTTTTGTCCCCTTCCACAACTCTTTGCCTCCAAGTTCACAAGGATATTTTACGGTTTTCTTCTGGAGGCTTTATAATTCTTTGAGTTTTAAGTAGTGATCCATCATGAATTAATTTTTGTGGATGATATGAGGAAGGGATTAGTTCATTTTTTCCATACAAATATCCAATCATTCCAATATCTTTTAAAACACTTACATTTCTCCAAATGAATTGCATCAGTGCTTTTATTAAAGATCAGTTGACCATATATATGTGGGTCTGTTTTTGGTTTCTGTTCTATTTCATTGACTTGTCTATCCTATATAAATATAATGTCCTTACATAAATACTAAACTTTCTTGATTATTATAGTTGTATAACGTCTTGAAATCATCTATGTGAATCCAACTTTGTTGGATTTTTATTTTTCAGGATTATTTTGCTAGATCTTTTCTATTTTCATAAAAATCATAGATACAAAAAAATCACAGATACATCTTGGCAATTCCATCATAAGCATCTCCTGAGCTATGGACTGAGAGTTCACTGAGTCAATAGGTCATTTTGAGAAAAATATCCTAACACTATTTATTTATTCAGTCCATCAACATCCTACCTGGACTTTGTTTAAGCCATTTCTATCCATTTAGGGTTTTGTCACTCGGTCAAAACTAACCCTAATTACTATATCAATAAAGGAATATAGGTAGAATGTCTAATTTCCAGAAAATAGAGGAAGATAAAAAATATTTAATTACTCAATCCAAAGAGAGAAAGAAAGAAAGAAAGAGAGAGGGAGAGAGAGAGAGAGAGAGAGAATACAGAAGAAATGATGGTGGAAATATAGCCAAATAATAGCCATTATAATCAATATGAATGGGCAGCCAGATGTCAAATTAGAATGTGCTACCTGATGTCTCCACCAAAAACAATTGCAAAGAAACTATAGAAGCAAGAGGGGGGAGTGGATTTCAGAAACCAACCACAGAATACGAGAAAATTCTGGAAAGATGGAAGTATGCCTTGAGCTTGGTGTCAGAAGGTAGGTGGGAATGTAAGCAGTGTAGCCTGGGGCTGGGAGTAGGCAGAGATAGAAGTATAGATTTACTATACTTTATAGTGTGTGTATGTGTGTGTGTGTGTGTGTGTGTGTGTAGGAAGTAGGAAGAATTTTAAATTCTACGCCTGCCTCTTCCCCACAACTGCCTTGATATATTCTTTTCTTCTCTCTTCTCTGTAGAAATCAATGGAAATGGCCCACACTGCAAGTTCAGTTGTCCAAGAGGGAAAATAAGAGACACGTATATATGCTCTGCTAAAGTAAGCAGTTGAGGAAAACAGGCATTAACTGATCATCTACCCTCAGCCTTAATTCTTCCACAACTTGCCTTCCAAATCCCAGAGCTGGTGGATAACAAGCTGTCAGGGCTGCTTTTTCATAATGTGGCATTTCCTTAAAGTTTTAAAGTGAAGTAGTGACCACAGTTGTTGTCTGGTGCCATGACAGCAGAACAGGGGAGGTCAGGAGTGGCTTGCAGATCTTGGACTCTCCTTACAGGCTGTCTCCCTCCCTTCTTTTTAAATTCAAAGACCTGATAGATTGGAGCCCGGCCTTCAGACCCTTTTCAGTACATCCTCCTGGACCCTCAAAAAGTATGTCAAAAAAAATTCAATGAGTTAGGACTATATACTGAAGAAGAATTATTAAACCTAATTTGAGAGAAGCTCAATGAATATATTAAGGAGATAAAGGAAGATATTAGCCACTTGAAATAAGAATATGAATCTATTTTTTAAAAATGAAATATTATACATAAAAGTATGAAAATTGTAATAGTGAACACGATAATGAAATAAAACTAGACTTTTGGAACTAAAGAAGGAACTGTGAACATGTAACCTGGAAGTTTATATTGAAGAATTTTTGAGGTGGCAACAGTCAAGATGCAGAGATAAAAACATATAATACAAGAACCAAGTGATATGGAGGTTAGAAGTACCAATATATAGGTAATAGGAACTTAAAAAAGAAAAATCCAAATGGAAAAGAGAAAACATTTTAGGAATACTAGAGACAAACTTTCCCAAAGTAACTCAGATTGAAAGAACCTCATAGCACAGATGATAGGTGAGATAAGAAAAATTTACATTTTAGAGAAATCTATGAGTATTAAAAAGAAAAAGAAAATTCTACAAACTTCTGGGAGGGGGGCAGTGGGTGGAAGATCACCTCTAAAAAACAAGAATCAAGTACAATGAGATAGTACCTCATATCTATTAAAATGCCCATCATTTAGAAAGAAATCACAAGTGTTGGTGAGGACATGGAGAAAAAGGAACCCTTGTGCACTCTTGGTGGGAATGTTAATTAGTATAAGCACCATGGAAAACAGCATGGAGATCCTCAAAAAACTAAAAGTTAAACTCCCATATGATCCAACAACCCCATTCTGGGTATTTATCCAAAGGAAATAAAAGCAGGATGTGGAAGATATCTGCACTCCCATATTTACTGCAGCATTATTCCCAATAGCCAAGATATGGAAACAACCTAAGCATCCATCAACAGATGAACAGAAGGAGGTGTGCTATGTTATACATAATGAAATAAATTCAGTTATGAGAGAAAAGAAAATCCTGCTTGGATTCCCTACATGGTCCCACATGGATGGATTCTGAGAGCATCATGCTAAGTTAAATAAATCAGGGAGAGAAATACAAATAGTGTATGATATTACTTATAAATGGAATCTAAATAGGCCAAACTCCTAGAAACAGAGAGTAGAATGGCGGCTACCAATGGTCAGGGGGCAGGGAGTAGGGGGCGGAAGGGGGAAATGCCAGCGAATGGTACAAACTTCCAGTTACAAGATGAATAAGTTCTGGGGATCTAGCATTCAGCATGGTGATTACAGTAATAATACCATATTACATACTTGAAAATTGCTAAGAGCATAGATCTTACATATTCTCACAGCAAAAAAGAATAGTAATTATGGGACATGATGGAGGTGTTAGCTAAAACTATGGTGGTAATCATTTTGCGATATATAAGTGCATCAAATCAACACATGTACACCTTAAACTTATACAATGTTATACGTCAATTGTGTTTTTTTCTTTTTTTTCCAATTATATCTTAAGAAAGCTGGGGGAAAATGAAAGAAACATCAAATTGACAGCAGATTTCTCCACCATAATACAAGATGTAAGAAGATGATGGAATAATATTTTAAAGAATTTAAAATATACAGCCAACTCATTATGTAGCTATGAAGAGGCTAAAAAAAATTCTCATGCATCTGTGACCTTACAAGTTTGCCAAACAGAGACCCATATTCGAGGAAAAGTAGTTAAATAGCTGAAGAAAAGATCCTAGGAGATATTGCACCAGATTTGGAAACAAAGAGTCATTATCCACCCTCATGATATGTATTGCTGTCTTTAAAAAACGAAACAAAAAAAAGGAAAGGATTATGACCAAAGAAAAGAAGAAGAAATGTATATCCAGTATCTAGCACTAAAATTCTAGACAATCTTAACAAGATCAGACAAAAGAGGGATCAGAGCATGTCAGGTACTTGCAGTGTTAAGAAGGTATGGATGTTAATAAGCTCAAGAGATCAGGGATAAATAAATAGGAGTTTGAAGTTAAAGGAAGTTACCATGTTAAAAAAATAATATTAAATAATAGAAGAAAAGTCAAACCACATGGTGGAAGAAAGAGAGAAGGTGTTTTTTTTAATTTAAAATCAATTAATTAACATATAGTGTATTATTAGGTTCAGAGGTAGAGTTTAGTGATTCATCAGTTGCATATAACACCCAGTGCTCATTCCGTGAAGTGCCCGTCTTTAATACCCATCATCCAGTTATCCCTCCAGCAGCCCTCAGTTTGTTTCCTATAGTTAAGAGTCTTCTTGAAAGGGAGAAAAATTAGGCAAAAAGAAAGCACATGCTATGGAAACATAAAATAATGTGCTAGAAATTAGTTCTAATATCACAGTAATTAACATAGACATCACTATGTTAAATTCATTAGATAATACATTTAGATTGGATTTTAAAACAACCTACAATGAAATAAAATGTTGAATAATACAGTCCAAAGTGGCATCTAAAAGACTCATGAAAAGGCAGAAAAATAAAGGATTGATGAGACACATGGACAAAAACAGAGCTAAGTAGTTCGTAATCTTAGTGTCCAATAATGTACATTATAAAGCAAAAAACATATATGTCATAAGTGGCCAAAAAGAGGTAAAATAAACAACAGGAGAAAAAAAATACATCAATCATGAACCACACTGGCAGCTGACAATACTGTCTCAAAATATATGAGGCAACAACTAATAAAACTGCAAATGAAATAAGCGAATCAATAATCATTGTTGCAGATATAACTTACTCTTCTCAAAGCCACAAAGTCAAGAAGTCAAAGGGCACTAAAAGATATGAACTAGGCAGCAAATAAGTCTGAGCTTAGAGCATTTGCATTATTATAAGCATACATGGAACATTTACAAAATAGCTATGTATTAGGTCAGAGAGGAAAATACAAAACCTCTAAATGATCAGTATCTTAAGACTGGGTAATGTAATTTTAATTGTAATGTAAAATTAAAAATTAATTATAAAGGGTGACTTTAAAAAAATCCCATGGGTGGGACGCCTGGGTGGCTCAGTTGGTTAAGCGGCTGCCTTCGGCTCAGGTCATGATCCCGGCAACCTGGGGTCGAGTCCCACATCGGACTCCTTGCTCGGCAGGGAGCCTGCTTCTCCCTCTGCCTCTGCCTGCCACTCTGTCTGCCTGTGCTCGCTCACTCTCTCTCCCTTTCTCTCTGACAAATAAATAAATTTTTAAAAATAAATAAATAAATAAATAAAAAATCCCATGGGTTTGGAAACTAAATAACATTATTAACAAATAATTTTTGAGTTATAAAAAAAGCAGAAATAAGGGAAATTTTAAAACGATAATGAAAACACTACATATCAAGAATGGGTAACAGAAGAGGTACTTAGTTTTTTACAGCGTTCAAGTACATGAAGTCATGAAGGTGTGGTGGTAATCACTTTGCAATCTGTAAGTGTATCCAATTAACACATTGTACACCTTAAACTTATACAATGTTATATGCCAATTCTATCTCAATAAATCTGGGGAGAAAGAAAATAAGAAAGGTTTAAAATAAACAAGAATTTGGTTGAGGGAAATGAGATAAAAGCGGCATAACAAACCCAAAGAATCAAGAAGAAGGGAAATAATAAATGCAAAAATCAAAGACACAGACTGAAAAATGATAGAGAAAAGCTGGTTCATTTAAAAGACTCATAATGTAGGCAAACCTCCAGTAAAACTAGAGAAAGATTTTTTAAATATTCAAATAAAAAGATAGAAGAGAAATAACTGGAGATATTTTTAAAATAAGAGAGTATATCATAAGTAACTAATTGTTAATAAATCTGACAATCTGATAAAATTGTTCCTAAAGAACATGAAATGCAGTGTGTGGTACGAGGGGAAATAGATAACTTAAATGGACAGTAAGCATTAAACACCTGAAGTGTTCAAAGATATACCCTCTCAAGACAAAATAGAAAGCTAAAGGATTTTATAGGTAAGTTTTACTAAACTTTCAAGGAAACACTGAATTCTAACTTATACAAGCTATTCCAAAGAAAAGACAAAACAAAACAGACACTATTCAGCTCATTTTAGGCAACTATTAAAATCTTGACTCCCAGAGCAGATAAGAATAATAATAAATAAAAGATCATACAGCATTTCTTATGAAAATAAATGTAAAAAAATAAGCTAATCTAGCACTACAGTGTATTATAATACATCATCTTCAAGTATGATTTATCCAAGGGATGCAAGAATGATTCAACATCAGAAAAAAAAAATCTATCACTGCAATTTCACACATTAATACTCATTTTGTCAAAGCAGGGAAAGCCTTTAATAAAATACAACATCTATTCATAGCTTTTAAAAATCTTAGCATAAAATGAATAGTAAGGAACTTACTTTATTGGGTAAAATTTATATACCAAAACCTATAGTTAATGTTATGCTTAATGGAAAAACTATATGAATTCCCTGTAGAGCTGAAAACAATACAAGGACTCCCAGAATCCTGACTTTAACATAACTCTACTTCTGCCCTATACTAGAAGGAAGAAAAGGAGGTATGGTTAAGAATTAGACAGGAAAAGATAAAACATCTGTCATTTGATGATGATATGATCATCCATTTAGAAAAGCTAAGAGAATCAAGTTCAACCTATGGAATGCAATAGCCAAAAATAATCCATTTGCAAATGTAACAAAAATTATAAAGTTCCTTGAATTATATTAATCAAAAATACACAGGAGCTCTACAGTAAAATATTTAAAGTTCTAATAAAAGAAATAGAAGAATGCATAAATGAAAAGATGTTCCATGTTTTTGGGTGAGATAGTATAATAAAGATGTCAATTTTCCTCTTCCAAATTAATCTATAAATTCAATACTACCTCAAAATTCCATTTGAATTTCCTGAGGCACTCAACAAACTACATCTAAAATTTATGTGAATAAACAAATGCTTATACATAGCTAAGCTGACCTTAGACAAGGGGTGAACTATTTGACCTACCATACTTAGGGTAATTTTTCTTTTATTGATATTAAGACTTTTTTTTAAGAGTTTTAGGTTCACAGCAAAATTGAGAGAAAGATAAAGAGATTTCCCATATATCCCGGCCCCCACACATGCACAGGCTCCTACCTTCTTTATTGACATCCCCCACCAGAGTGGCACATTTTATACAACTGATGAACCTACCTTGACTTATCACCTAAAGTTTGTAATTTACATACAGGTTCCCTCTTGGTGTTGTATATTCCATGGGCTTGGATCAATGTACAATGACAGTATCTGTCACTATGGTATCTTACAGATAAATCACTCAGACTTTTCACTGTGTAAAAATCCTTTGTTCCATCTATTCATTTCTTCCTTCCCCTGACAACCACCAGTCTTCATAGTTTTGCCTTTCCCAGAATGTCATATAGTTAGAATCACACAGTATGTAGTGTTTTCAGACTGGCTTCTTTCACTTGGGAATATACATTTAAGGTTCTTCCATGTATTTTCATGAGTTGATAGTTCAATTCTTTGTAGTGCTGAATAATATTCCATTGTCTGGACATACCACTGTTTATTCACTCACTAACAGAAAAACACCTTGGTTACCTCCAAGTTTTGGCAATTTTGAATAAAGCTACTATAAATATTTCTGTGCAGATTTTTGTGTGGATATAGGCTTTCAGTTTCATTGGGTAAATAATAGGGAGCATGATTGTTGGATTACATAATACGAATATGTTTAGTTTTGTAAGAAATTGCCAAACTGTTTTTCAAAGTGGCTCTACCATTTTGTACTCCCACCAGCAATGAATGAGAGTTCCTGCTGTTTCACATCCTTGCCAGCATTTGGTGTTGTGAGTGTTCTGGATTTTGGCTATTTTAATCAGAGTGTAATGGCATCTCATTCATAAGAAATTCTTTGTGTATTTTCAGTAACAATCATTTATCACCTGCATCTTTTGCAATATTTCCTCACAGTCTGTAGCTTATCTTCTCATTCTGTTGACATTGTCTTTTGCAGAATAGTTTCTGATTCTAATGAAGTCCAGCTTATCAATTGTTTTATTCACAGATCATGCCCTCAGTGTTGTACCTAAAAAGTCACAGCCATACCCAAGGTAATATAGCTGTTCTCTTTATTATTATTATTATTATTATTATTATTAACATAGAATGTATTATTTGTTTCAGGGGTACAGGTCTGTGATTCATCAGTCTTACACAATTCACAGCACTCACTATACCCTCCCCAATGTCCATCACCCCATCGCTCCCACCCCTCTCCACACCAGCACCCCTCAGTTTGTTTCCTGAGATTAAGAGTCTCTTATGGTTTCTCTCCCCCTCTGGTTTCATCTTGTTTCATTTTTCCCTCCCTTCCCCTATGATTCTCTGTCTTGTTTCTCAAATCCTTCACATCAGTGAGATCATATGATAATTGTCTTTCTCTGATTGACTTATTTTGCTTAGCAAAATACCCTCTAGTTCCATCCACGTCATTGCAAATGGCAAGATTTCAGTTTTGATGGCTGCATTAATATTCCATTGCATACATATACCACATCTTCTTTATCCATTCATCTGCCGATGGACATCTAGGTTCTTTCCATAGTTTGGCTATTGTGGACATTGTCACTATAAACATTGGGGTGTGCATGCCCCTCTGGATCACTACATTTCTATCTTTGGGGTAATACCCAGTAGTGCAATTGCTGGGTCATAGGATAGCTCTATTTTCAACTTTTTGAGGAACTTCCATACTGTTTTCCAGAGTGGCTGCACCAGCCTGCATTCCCACCAACAGCATAGGAGGGTTTCCCTTTCTCCGCAACTTCACCAATATCTGTCATTTCCTAACTTAATTTTAGCCATTCTGACTGGTGTGAGGTGGTATCTCATTATAGTCTTGATTTGTATTTCCCTTATTCCAAGTGATATTGACACTTTTTCATGTATCTGTTGCCTAGACACATGAAATATCTGTTCATGTCTTCTGCCCATTTCTTGATTGGATTATTTATTCTTTGGGTGTTGAGTTTGATAAGTTCTTTATAGATTTTGAATACCAGCCCTTTACCTGATATGTCATTTGCAAATATCTTCTCCCATTCCGTTGGTTGGTTGTCTGTCTGTCAGATTTGTTGGCTGTTTCCTTTTCTGTGCAAAAGCTTTTTATCTTGTTGAAGTCCTAGTAGTTCATTTTTGCCCTTGCTTCCCTTGCCTTTGGCAATGTTCCTAAGAAGAAGTTGCTGTGGCTGAGGTCGAAGAGGGTGTTGCCTGTGTTCTCCTCAAGGATTTTGATGGATTCCTGTCTCACACTGAGGTCTTTCATCCCTTTTGAGTCTATTTTTGTGAGTGGTAAAAGGAAATGGTCCAGTTTCATTCACCTGCCTGTGGCTGTCCAATTTTCTCAACACCATTTGTTGAAGAGACTGTCTTCTTTCCATTGGACATTCTTTCCTGCTTTGTTGAAGATTAGTTGACCATAGAGTTGAGGGTCCATTTCTGGGGTCTCTATTCTGTTCCATTGATCTCTGTGATTGTTTTGTACCAGTATCA
>PISX010013696.1:33449-55873 GCA_004024625.1 Mellivora capensis | reverse complement strand
AAAAAAAAAAAAAAGTGGAGAGTTTCTCCTGGAAGCAGAAGAGAGATGAAGCAGAGGAAAACCAGAGAAATTCAAAACATGAAAAGGACACAGACTGTTGCTAGCACTGAAGATAAGAGGGCCAAGAGTCAAGAAATACAGGCTATTTCTAGAAGCTGAGAATGAACTCTGGCCAAGAGCCAGCAAGGAAATGGGAGCCTCAGTCCTACAACATGGAACTGAATTCTGCCAACAACCTGAATAAACCTGAAAGCAGATTCATCCTAAGAGTCTCCAGAGAGGGATACAGAGCTCCCAACATCTTGATTCCAGCCCTGTGGTACTCTAAACAGAAGACTCAGCCAAGCTTACCACGATTGTAATCAATATAACTGTGAGATAATAAATGGGTCTTGTTTTAAGTCAATGAATTTATAGTAATTTATTAAAACAGCAATAGAAAACAACCACTGGAAGAAATTTCTTTTGTTCTTATTATTTAACAGCTTATGAAAATTCAGAACCACTGTAAATAATATCACTTAGCTATACTACAAAATAGCTTGGTCTTATATACACCTCTTCAAAGGTTACATGGTTGGGACAAATAATTCAATCATCCGACCAAAGAGAGAACAAAAAGTAAAACAAATAAATGATACATTTAAACAAATTATCAACATTAAGAAAGTAAAAGAGGGCAAATCTAATTCTCAATCATAAAGAATTCCATATTCATAGTCATGGCAAATTTTACATTTTATACATAGGTAGCACCCAAGTGATGATTTGGTTTTGGGGCAACTAAAAAAACCGAAAGCCTTCCAACATTCAGATTCAGCCATCAAAAATATTTTGCCTCAAAGAATTACTTCTCCTCTTCCACCTCCTTCTCTTATTTTTTTTAACACTTTGTAAAATGAGCCTTAAATACCAGAAAAATGATAGCAGCTAGCACTTATATAGCACTTACTCCTTGCCAGTCACTATTCTGAGCACCTAATTTACATTCATTTAATGTATGTAAGTAGCAGTGCGACAGGTACTATTTTAATAGTTTTATACAAATGAAGAAAATAAGGCAACAGCCTGGGGTAATTTTCCAAGTTCACAATGTAAATGGCAGAAATGAGATTTGAACTCAGGCACTTTTGATTCCAGAATTCATGCTCTTAACCACTATGAAATGCTGACTCCCTAAATAGGAGAAAAATCTCTTCAAACGGTTCCAAAGTACGGTACCTTATAATTTAATTTTTAAAAATTTTATTATATCTTAAAATAATGTTGCATTAATTGAAAAGACAAAAAGGTAACAAACATACTACCCAGAATGTCAAGCATATATTTCTAGGTGTTTTTTTTTCTTTATCTATCTAGCTTAGCTATGTACACCTCTTTCCACTTCTGCAAACATCTTAGTAGGAAGGTTTTTGAAAGTGCTTGCTTCGGCAGCACATACACTAAAATTGGAAGGTTTTTGAAGTACACAAATATAGAATGATGAACTCCCATGAATACCTTAACACCAACAACCTTCCCTGTTTCATCTCTTTACTTCCCCCATTCCATATTATTTTGCAATAAATACCCCAGCATCATAAATCATCTGTAAATATTTCAGTGTGTACTAAAAAAATCAAGGTGTTTTTAATTTTTTATTTTTTAAAGTTTCGTTTATTATTATTATTATTATTATTAGTGATCTCCATACTCAGCAGGTGGCTTGAACTCGGGACCCCAAAATAAAGAGTCACATGTTCTACCAATAGAACCAGCCAGGCACACCTCAAGGTGCTTTTTAAAAACACAACTATAACAGTTTTACCAAAACTAAACATAAATGAATATTTAATATCAAATACCCAGTCAGTATTAAATTTCCAATTGTTTCTTAAATGTATTGTTTAAGAGGTTGTTTATCCTCTTAAATTGCTCAATCTATAGTGGTTCTCAATTTGGGGGTGATTTCTCAATTTCAGGAGACAACAGGCAATGTCTGGGGACATTTCTGATTCTTACAACTGATTCTTACTACTAGAATCTACTTGGCAGAGGCCAGGGATGCTACCAAACATCCCACATTGCACAGGAAGCCCCTCTACAACAAAGCATTATCCAGTCTAAAATGTCAGTAGTGCCATGGTTGGGAAACACTGATCTATAGGTTCTACTTGGTTTTTGTTCCTTGCAATTTATTTATTAAAGAAATCAAGCAGCAAAGTTTGCTGTAAAAATCTTTGCATAGCTGAATTTTGCTGATTACAACACCTGGGTATCATATGAAAGGTGATCTATTCTTTATTTCCTATAAATCGGTGGTTAGAAATTAGAGTTTGATCAAATGTGGGTATTTTGTTGTTTGCTTTATAGGTTTTTTTGTTTGCTTGTTTTTTAAAGGAGATGGAAGCAGCAAGACTATTTCATACACAGTGTTGTATTCTTCCATCAGGAGACACATGATGTCTGGTTTTCTTCTTTTTATTTGTTTTCTCCTTTTTAAAAATTTTTTTTTTGATTAATTGTTTTTTTACCCCTCCTCCCACTCTCCTTCCCTCCACCAACCCTCAGTTTGTTTCCTATGAGTAAGAGTCTCTATGGTCTGTCTCCCTGATTTTGTCATCTTATTTTTTCCTCCCTTCCCCTGTGATCCTGTTTTCTTTTTTTTTCCTGTTTTGTTTCTTAAATTCCACATGAGTGAGCTCATATGATAATTCTTTCTCTGACTGACTTACTTCATTTAGTATAATACCCCCTAGTTCCATCCACATCATTGCAAAAGACAAGATTTCATTTTTGATGGCTGAGTAATATTCCATTGTGTGTGTATGTTTGTGTACACACACACACACACACACACACACCTTCTTTATCCATTCATCTGTCAGTGGACATCTGGGCTCTTTCCATAGTTTGGCTATTGTGGACATTGCTGCTATTAACACTGGGGTGCAAGTGCCCCTTCAGATCACTACATTTGTATCTCTGGGGTAAATCCCTAGTAGTACAATTGCTGGGTCGTACAGTAGCTCTATTTTCAACTTTCAGGGTTGTCTTCTTTTTTAGATATTAGCAGACATTGATACTCAATGCCTAGACAGATCCAACAGTTTATCAAGGATTACAAAATGATAATATTTCATTCTACTATTTATTTTTCATTTATTAATTGCAATTTCTTTTTAAAGATTTTATTTAAAAAAAAAAAAAAGATTTTATTTATTTATTTGAGAGAGAGAGAGTACAAGCAGGGGGTACATCAGAGGGAAAGGGAGAAGCAGGCTCCCCACCTAGCAGGGAGCCTGATGTGGGGCTCGATCCCAGGAACATGGGATCATGACCTGAGTCAAAGGCAGATGCTTAACCAATTGAGCCACCCAGGCTCTAAATGAAATATTTCTAACAAAAACAAACTTCATGTCATTTTTATTTGGTTATGCAATAGTACAGTTTATAAGAAAAAGACAGAAAAAATATTCGATTATTTCCTTTTATTTACCATTTGTTGTCAAAATAAGTTAGCCTCCTAGAATTCTCCAAGAGTGGTGAATTAGGTTTTCTTTTTGTAGCAATCTTTCAAATTCATGAATTTATATATAGTAGGTATGTATCAATCCACTTAAGTTATTCTTATTTACTCAAAACACTTCAAGCTCAGGGGTACCTGGGTGATACAGTCCAGTAGGCCTCCAACTCTTGGTTTCAGCTCAGGTCATGGTCTCAGGGTTGTGGGACTGAGCCCCGTGTCACACTCCACGCTCAGCGCAGAGTCTGCTTGAGATCCTCTCCCTTTCCCTCTCCCAATCCTTCCCACATTCTCTCTCTAAAATAAATAAATAAATCTTTAAGAATATATATTTCAAGCTCAGCTCCAGGCCTCCATTCAGACATTTCTCTAAGGAACTCTGGTTCTTTAAAGTATGTTGCTCTCACTTCTTGTTTTTTAGTTATGGAACATTTACTGTCTAATTTTTCAAATATTTCCACCCCTTCACTCATTTGGGTTTTTTTCCCTCTCTTCTGTTTTTTTTTTCTGTTTTCCTCATCACTTCACTTTTATATTATATATTATATAATTTTTTATATTTATATATTTTATATTTATATAATATAATAAAATATATATTTTATATTTCCATTTCTAAATCTCATCTTTTGGGAGAGCTCCACAACCAAATCCCATAGTTAATCTGTTAATTCTTTTGTGGTTTGATTTTAACAAATCTACTACTGCTACTATCTCCCTCTCATACAGATTTTTTAACACTGAGTTTTTGAAGGAAAGGGTTAACAGCCTATGCTAGTTCTCTATCTGGTCCCTTTTGTTTTTCAAAAGCATATATTTAAAAGTGTGCTTCATGTTTTAAAAAATGTAAAAATACTCTAATATTAAAAAAAACAACTTTAACTCTGATTTTCATTATAAAAAGTTAAAGGCAATATTTAGAAGAAATAAAAATAAACTATAATCACCTGATAACATGTTATTTTTCTATAGTTCCTTCAATTTTCATTTTTAAATTCTAGTCAGAATAAAAGTTTTCTATTTTCCATAAGTTTGCTTAATTATTTATCCTAAAGTTTTTCTTATATGGCTATTCTTCAAAAATATATGCTTAAACTAATATAAAAATACTTATTACAGTACCTAGAACATCTAAGTGCTATGTCAAAATATAGAGGTGCCTGGGTGGCTCAGTGGGTTAAAGCCTCTGCCTTCGGCTCAGGTCATGATCTCAAGGTCCTGGGATCAAGCCCCACATCGGGCTCTCTGCTCAGCAGGGAGCCTGCTTCCCCCTCTCTCTCTGCCTGCCTCTCTGCCTACTTGTGATCTCTGTCAAATAAATAAATTTTTAAAAAAATATTTTTTAAATAAAGTCAAAATATAAAATATAACCATTTCTTTCTGCAATACTTTTCAATAGTTTCTAATTTTTGCAATTACTATCAATGTTACAAAAAATACCTATATATTTCTAGCTTCCCTACCCTTTAAATTATTTTCCGAGGAAAATATACTGAAATAAGAGTCATAAATCAAAGGGTACAGATATTTTTCCAATGATTTCTACTAGCTCAGTAAATATAAAATATTGTTTTTAATGTGGATTCCTTTGAATAGTAGCCAGATTAAATACTTTCAAAGATTTACTATTTAAATTTTCTTTTGTCTAATAAAGGCATCACAGTTTAATGGGTAACTGGTATTATTTCAATGATATTTCATAATGCTTGTCTTATTAATTGTTCCTTAATTATTATGCAGAAATCATCATTACTTTAGTTAGTTAAATGTGTTCTTTACTCTTTTAATAGCACCCAGAGATCTTTATCATTTTAAGATTGGATTAAAGTATTTTCTAATTCTAGTTATACTAAGGTATTAATGAGTTACTCTTTCATGTGTGCCTTCTTTTCTTGCCTCAAGTTGCCCTTCTTTGATAATATAAACCCAAGGGTCCTCACGTTCCTTTTCTTTTTCTTTCTTGAGTTTAATTTTGTCAGTAAAAATAATTGTTTTGAATGCAATACTCCAGTAACCCATGATACCACAGGTTCTTGAAATGTTACATACTGAAAAATGTGCCGTAGACTCAGTATTTTTAAATGGCAGTAAAACAGCAAATACATATATTTTTTAAAGATTTGATTGATTTGTCAGAAAGAGAGAGCAAAAGCAGAGGAACAGCAGGCAGAGGGAGAAGCAGGCTCCCCGCTGAGTAAGGAGCCAGATGTGCAACTCAATCCCAGGACCCTAGGATCATGACCTGAGCCAAAGACAGACGCTCAACCACCTGAGCCACCCAGGCATCCCTAAAACAGTAAATATTATTAAAATTTGGTGATATTCAAATTCTGCAATTTTCAAATTCAAAATATACAAATATAACATATATATACTTCACATCAGTGGTGCAAGGGTGTGTGTCTCCAATGAGAGAACAAAGACGGGCTCACCTTGAATCTCATTATAATTTCAGCCAGTAACGCTGCCACATACAGTAATACATTATTTAGTACTTATTGAAGTAACTAGCTCCTACTCCTTAGTCTACTGATAATTACATGATTCTGAGAAAGACTTTTAAAACCTTATTATTGCTAAAAACTACATGATCAGTAGAAATGAAATTTAGCCTTAATTTTCACCAGCTCTAATGATTTGTTTGCAAACCTATATTCCACCGTTCTTCTAAGTATAGAACATTCCTTAAACTTTTAAATTTCAAGGTTATACGGCTATGCACAGAACAGGTACTTATTAAATAACCATTGCCTGACTGACTCTAAATAGATTTAACAGAAAAATTCTCTATGCACCACAATAATATCATTTCTGAGAAAACAGCATTTTTAATGCCTCATCAAGTCCAATAAATCAGAGTTATGCCAACTGAGAAACATAAACATATGGAGAAATACACTCACCAATATATCTGAGCCAACATGCTGCTTTCCCTTTTCTTGATGTGGTCCCAATATCAATTTTCCAGTAGAAAAAATAGGTGTATCCAGTGTTTTATACACTTTCAACTCACCATGCGCAACACAAAATTGATATGTATCTCGTGGCCTTAAAAGATCTAAGGGAAAAACACTAATATAAATATAAAGCAACAGCAATAATAATGCTCAGTGATATAACATATATACACACATATACAATAGCATTATTCCTAGATATAAACCTGGCTTACAAAGACAGAAGTGATTAAGGTCATTTACTTGAGCTAGAATGGTAGAGGTCAAATTTTGTCTGTCTCACAATTTGTGCGACCAGGCAAGTTACTTCTCTATGCCTGTTTTCTTTACTCTAAAATGGGACAATAATAGTTCATCTATGTAAGAGTTGTGAATATCAAATGAATAAATGTGTATAAAGTATTTAAAATACTGTCTGGCATAATTAATAAGCATTAGGTAAGTCTTAGCTATTAATAAAAAATGGCAGAATTATTATTTCTATTATAGCTCAGAGAACAAAATTAGCTAAGAAACAAGATTTCCACATCTTTATAAAGTTTAACATGGCCCACAATTAACAAATATATAGATTTATTCAAGCAAGCACAAAATAATATTTTGTGCTTGCTTGACTGATTATTAAACAGCAAGATTTTTATCAAGTAAAGCCAGAGTACTGACTGTTGCTCACAAATCACTATCTTAATTTTGAATTCCCCTTTTACTTATAAACCTTTCCAAATATATAGTTAATATATTCTTCTGCAATCAACTTCTGTTTCCTTGGGTATTTACAAATGTTAGTAATCTCACAGATTATAGCATATAGAAAATATATAGACTCAAAGAAACAGACAAAAAGTTATGAACTCCTGACAACTTTTCTAATCTGAAACAATATAGCAATGTTTTTGGTTAAGAATGTTACACTAAACAAATTTTTCTGTACCTCTCCCTCTGCTGCTAAATAAATAATCCGATTATAAAAATACTTACTAATACTTAAGATGTCAAATGGAACCTATTTCACAGCCAAAATTTTAATTGGGGATACCATTACTGCCTCTCTGGTTTGACCTATTTGTCCTCTGACTTAGGAGAAATTAGTCCTGAGTACTCACTGGTATAGTCAAAACAGCTAAAACATTTAAATATTTCCTATATGTAAATATTGCCTGTTGGTATATAGCTAAGTGTTCCCTATTTGCCCTTACCACACTATAGCTCATCTTTTGGAACCAGTCATGGTCTCAGAGACAATGTACTTTTAATGCCTATTAGATACAACGGTAGGCCTCTAGAACCCCTCCGCTGGCCTTAAGGTTAACCATGGCATTTATGGCATGCCAATCAATGTCCTTGCTCGTCATCACTCTAAAGGTCTGATCTCCCAGGTACTCTTATTGGCATCCCATGGTGCAGAAGGCTGCCTAAATCCTGTCCACAATCCCTGTCTGGACTCACAGTAAGAGTGTATTCTAGGATCTACCAGCTAAATTGCAACAACTACCCATAAAAAACCCCTGTTCCCATGTGTCATCTTGGTTAAAGAAGGCCTGGGCCCTACTGGGTGAGGCAACACTCCTGATGATAGCATCTGCACCCCAGAGGATAAATGCATTGTGTTATGTGTCCCTAGACATTGTTTGCTGTCAGAGCTCCTCCAGAGTAGTCCTCAAAGGCTACTTACTGGAATTACATATTCTATGGATTTTGGCTCTAAAAGAGCTAGGAAGTAAAAGAGAAAGTAGAAAGGGTAGTCATCAAGCCAGTAATCTGTCCTTACTAATTATTAAATTAGGCATTTTCATTATCCCTAATCTTACCCATGGGAATAATCTCTCTTGTTTCTGGGTCCTTTACCCTTGTTGGCTTCAATGGATCTCCCAGAGGTATACTCAGATTTACCATGAATTTATTCTCTGCAAAAGAAATACCACTGTAATAAAGCTACTTAAAATTCTTCCCAATTAAAAAGAAGTCTGGTATTAAATACAGCTATGAATAAGTTGGAAAAAAAAAAAGGACTGCCACATGCATAACAATCTCTTCCTATTTTCCTATTTATAAATGACCACTCTGACAAATAAAAATTCAAAAACCACAATGATTTAATACAGAACCAAACATACTAAACTTATTTTCTATAAACCTGTTATGATAATTCTTGATACTCTTGTATCATCAAGAAAGTTTAGAATATTCTCCCAGAGAGTGAAAAGTATAAAATACATTTCAGAAAAAAATTCACTAAAAATGTCAATTTTAATCGTAATTTGACATGGGAAAAGTTAGCTTCAGTGACAGGGTAATTTACTCATGAGGAAGTGTTTTATATTATGCTATTAATAATTTTTTTAAAGCAAAAATCTGTTTATTTTCAGAATTTGGGGGAAAAGTGGATATTAAAAAGTGAATTCAAGGGGGGCACCTAGGTGGCTCAGTGGGTTAAAGCCTCTGCCTTCGGCTCAGGTCATGATCCCAGAGTCCTGGGATCGAGCCCCAAGTCGGGCTCTCTGCTCAGCAGGGAGCTGGCTTCCACCTCTCTATCTGCCTGCCTCTGCTTGTGATCTCTGCCTGTCAAATAAGAAAAAGAAAAATCTTTTAAAAAAATTAAAAAATTAAAAAATAATTTTTTTAAAAAAGTGAACTCAAAACAATAGAAAAAGAAAACACAATACTCCAAAACCGATAGGATGCAACAAAAGCAGATGTAAGAGTGAAATTTATGTTATAAACACCTGTATTAAGAAATAAAGTTCAAAGAAACAACATTACACAAGAACTAGAAAAAGACAGCTGAAATTTAGTAGAGGAAGGAAATAACAAAGAAAAATCAGAAATAAATAAAATAGAGACCAGAAGAAACACTAACATAACACTGAAAGTAATGAGCAGTTTTACCATTTGATTTCTTATTTGGCCCAATGCTTGTCTGTGCAGTAGTGTATTGTTTAATATTTACATACTAAATATTTAATAGTTTACACTGTAGATTTTCCAGGTTTGTTTTATTGTTGATCTTTAGTTTTGTACCACTGTGGTTAGAAAATATACTTGGTATGATTTCAGTCTTCTTAAATTTGCAGTATTTGTTATGTCTCTTTTTTTTTTTTTTAAATTTTTTTTTTTAAATTTATTTATTTGTCAGAGAGAGAGGGAGAGAGAGAGAGCAAGCGAGCACAGGCAGACAGAGTGGCAGGCAGAGGCAGAGGGAGAAGCAGGCTCCCTGCCGAGCAAGGAGCCCGATGTGGGACTCGATCCCAGGACGCTGGGATCATGACCTGAGTCGAAGGCAGCCACTTAACCAACTGAGCCACCCAGGCGTCCCAGTTATGTCTCTTTTTATGTGGTTTAATCAGGGGATTCTTCTGTGTGTATTTGAAGAAATGTGTATTCTATTTTTCTTAGATGGAATGTTTTATATATATTTTTGGAACCATGTATTCTGAAGTATGTTTCGAGTTAAAAATGTTCTTGTTGAAAAAAAAAGTAACTTTCACTGAGGGTACTTATTTAAAATAAAGTGTATCGGGGCACCTGGGTGGCTCAGTGGGTTAAAGCCTCTGCCTTCGGCTCAGGTCATGATCCCAGGGTTCTGGGATCAGGCCCTGCATCAGGCTCTCTGCTCAGCAGGGAGCCTGCTTCCTCCTCTCTCTCTACCTGCCTCTCTGCCTACTTGTAATCTCTGTCTGTCAAATAAATAAATAAAATCTTTAAAAAAAAATAAAATAAAGCATATCAGAAGGGAGGTGTGTGGAAGGATGGGTGAAGTAGGTGACGGGAATTAAGAGTATACTTATCATGATGAGTAATGATGTTTAGAATTGTCAAATTACTATATTGTACACCTGAAACTAATAGAACACTGTATGTTAACTACACTGGAATTAAAATTTAAAAAACTTAATATAAAAAAAAAAATAGAAAAAAAGATGAATTCACCCTAAAGTACTGCATCTAACATTTTTACAAATAAATTACAGAATTTGTAAAGAGCTACTTCTCAGAGCACTATTATTTAAAATAAAATCTAAAGGTTACTTTCAGGAATAAGTTCATACTTCTTTCCTCATTATCAAGACAGATCCTTTTCCTAGCAACCATTTTATTGACTTTTCCAATGTTTCCTTTTGACTTCCTTTTAGATGATACTGTGTCTGGGGACAGTATTCCACCAATCACAAATCCTCCTGAAAGTTAATGACAAAAAAGGTAAATATCATACCTGAGAAAGTAAAAATATTGAACCAAAATTTGAATTACTATAGCATATTTTCTTTCAGACCATCAAAGAATATATTACTATTATACTTTATAGTTAGTAACTCAAACAACACAAATACCAATCAATTTCACTTACGTTTCTACCACCCTAAATCCAGATGCACTGATGAAACATGATAGAATGATCTCTGTTGCTTGAAATCAAGTCAGTTTGAAAAACAACACAAAAACCAGCAATGAAATATTTTTAATAATGCACATGTGAGTTTAGTTCTTTGACTTAGATATATCCATCACAGAAAGGAAGTAATTTTCTGGCCCACTGTCTATATTTCTATAGAGAAATATGATGAGCAAATGGGATGAGAATAGTAAAAGGGGATACTTAATCTTTGCCACTTACTATTTTCTCATGTTCTGATCTAATGACTTATTTCTTGCAATTAAAAACCTTGTGCAATAGTATGAAATAAAAATACTCTCTTGGGGCGCCTGGGTGGCTCAGTGGATTAAAGCCTCTGCCTTTGGCTTGGGTCATGATCCCAGGATCCTGGGATCGAGCCCTACATCAGGCTCTCTGCTCAGCGGGAAGCCTGTTTCCTCCTCTCTCTCTCTGCCTGTTGCTCTGCCTACTTGTGATCTCTGTCAAATAAATAAATAAAATCTTAAAAAAAAAAAAGAAATACTCTCAAGCCACAAACTCACCTCAAACTACTACCAAAGAGAGAAAAAGATAAGCATTTCCATAGTAATCAGATAAATCTGTAGTTGAATCTATTCTGGCCTCATTTTTGAAGGATGATGATAAAATGAGGTAATTTATGTACATATGTAAAATAGTGCTTTGCACATAATACACATAAACTGTTGCATCCTAATTATTATTTATCAGATATTAAAGTGTAAACTGGAATTTACCCGATGGCCTTCCATGATAATCTATTCGCTCTCCCCGCCAATATTCCAAAGGTTTCAATCGTGTTCTCTTGGTCCTGCGAACATTTGGTGTGTTGGAAGGCAATACTGTAAAAAGATATCACACAAAAAGGTATGCACATAAATGTTTAATTGGATGGTTTTTGTAGTGGAAAGATTGATATTACCCTCTAGAACACTAATGTTTCTAGACAAAACAGTAGAAAAAAATTTTACAATATATTTGTGTTAATAGTTAAAGAAATATCAATGAAAAAATAAGTTGCTAGATGGGCAAAGATTAAAAAACTTGATGACACCCAGGGTGAATGATGTTAAAGAAACTCAAACATACTCTAAGTAGAAATGTAAACTGATTGAAAGCAACTTAGCCATAACTTGATTTAGAATTTAACTTATATAAAATGAATCTGCAAAAATATTCACAAAAAGAGGCAAAGCTAGAGGTGGTCTAAGACAGTAACATAGGGAAGACCCTGAGCTCACAACTTCCATGGACATACTGAGCCTACACCTAAATATAGACCAATTTCTTCTGAAGAACTGACAACTGACTGAAGAACTTCTGCTCAACAAAGGACAGAGGGACCACGGAGACAAAGGGAGGAGAAACAAGACACAGTAGTATCTGAAACTCCAGAAGGATGTCACTGAGAGGTGCACAGACTCACCTGCCCTGAGGCACAAAACAAACAAACAAACAAACAAACAAAATACCGGTGGTTTAAAGGGTAACTAGACAGTAATTGAAGAAAATCCATTTTCTAACCTTAGAGCATCTGTCAAAAAGAGGCACAGCTACTGGAACGCTCTCCAGGTCAACAGATGCTGGCAAGCACCATTGTTTACATTCCTTCACCTTGATAATGCAGATGGGATCAAAATTCAGGTGCTCTAGCTGGCCTGCTAGGGCTACCATAGCCAGACCCAGGACCCAAGCTCCAACCATCCCCATAGGGTAGCAACCCATCTGCCTTGCCTCATCACACCAGGGTCATCACAGCCCAAGCACACTCCAGGTCTAGCTGGCCACCCAAAACCACCAAAACACAGAGTCTACATAGGGGATATTCTTACACAAGTCCACTTCTTCAAGACCAAGAATGGTAACTGTCCAATTTATTCATAGATACAAATAGAACATTAGACAAAATAAGGAGACATGTTCATGCTCATGTTCCAAATGAAAGAGTAAGATAAAACTCAACAATAACAACAACAACAAAAAACCCTAAACAAAACACAAGTAAACAATCCACCTGAAAGAGAGTTCAAAGTAATGATCATAAAAATGCTCACCAAACTTGAGAGAAGAATGAACTCAGTGAGAACTTCAATAAAGAGATTAAAAAATATAAAAAAGAACCAAAGCTAAACAAGACAAAACTGAAAGGAAAAACAGACTATAGGAATTGACAGCAAAGTAGAGGATATAGAAGAATGGATCAGTGAGATGGGTAGTAAAAAAGCACCTAAGTTGAAAGACAAAAAGAAAAAAAAAATTTTTTAATGAGGATAGGTTAAGGGAACTCTGGGACAACATCAAGTGTAATAACAGTAGTATTAACAGGGGTTGAAGAAGAAGAAGAAAACAGAGATAGAAGGGCAGAAAACTTAACTGAAGAAATAATAACTGAAAACTTCCCTAATTTGGGAAAGGAAACAGACTCCAAGTTCAGGAAGAACAGAGAGCAAGGAGGTCCCAATGAGGTCCACACCAACACACATAATAATTAAAATACCAAAAGTTAATATAAAGCAGAAATCTTTTTTAAAAGCAGTAAGAGAAAAGCAGATAGTTATGTACAAGGGAAAACCCATAAGGATATCAACTGATTTGGGGCTCCTGGGTGGCTCGGTGTGTTAAGCCTCTGCCTGCAGCTCAGGTCATGATCTCAGGGTCCTAGGATCGAGCCCCGCATCAGGCTCTCTGCTCAGAAGGGAGCCTGCTTCCCCCTCTCTCTCTGCCTGCCTCTCTGCCTACTTGTGATCTCTGTCAAATAAATAAATAAAATCTTTAAAAAAAAAAAAGGGTATCAACTGATTTTTCAGCAGAAACTTTGCATGCCAGAAGAGAGAAACAGGATATATTCAAGGTCCTGAAAGGAAAAACAAAACAATAAAATCAAGAATGCTCTTCCAGGGAAGGTTATCATTCAAAACTGAAGGAGAGATATGAATTTCCCAAACAAGTTTAATTAGTTCATCACCACTAAACCAGCCTTACAGGAAATATTAAAAGATTTCCTTTAAGCAGAAAAGAAAAGGCTATAACTAGAAGAAAATTAGGAAAGGAAAATTTTCACTGGTAAAAGCAAACATATGAAAAACATAGTACATCAATTATTTATAAAGCTAGTATGAAGGTTAAAAGATACAAATAGTAAAATCAATTATATCTAGAAAAATTATCTATGGACTTCACAAATAAAGATGTAAAATTTTATATCATATACATAAAACGCAGATGGGGGAGCAAAAACATAGTGCTTTTAAAATGTGTTAGAACCTACCCAACCATCAACTTTAAACAGATTCCTATATACACAGAATGTTATATATGAACCTCATGTTAATACCATAAGTAAAAACCCTGTAATGGAAACACAAAACAAAACAAAACAAAACAAAACAAAAAGAGAGAAAAGAATAAAAGCATAACATTAAAGAAAGTCATCAAATCACGAGAGCAAAAAAAAAGAAACAACACTACAAAGGCAACTAGAAAACAATGAAAAAAATCACATAATAATAAGTACATACCTATCGATAATTGCTTTAAATGTAAATGGACTGAATGCTCTAATCAAAAAACACAGGGTGAGTGAATGGATAAAAAATTAGACCCATCAACATGCTATCTACAATAGACTCATTTCATACCTAACAATACATACAAACTGAAGTTAGGACCAAAAAAGAGTCCATGCTAATGGAAGTAAAAAAAAAAAAAAAAAGCTAGAGTAGCAATAACTACATCAAACAAAAAAAAACTTTAAAATAAAGACTACAAGAGACAAAGAAGGGAATTACATAATTATGCAGGATCAATCCAACAAGGGGATTTAACAGTTTTAAGTATATATGAACCCAACACAGGAACACTTAAATATATAAAGTAAATACTAACAGACACAAAGGGAGAACTGACAGTAGTACAACAGCAGTAGACTTCAGGAGTGCCTGGGTGGCTCACTGAGTTAAGCATCTGTCTTTGGCTCAGATCATGATCACAGAGTCCTTGGATCAAGCCCCATGTCAGGCTTCCTACTCAGTGGGGAATCTGCTTCTTCCTTTCCCTCTGCCCCTTCCCCTACCTGTGTGTGCGCTTTCTAATAAAGAAATCTTTAAAAAAAAAAATTGTCTTCACAGATGACATGATACTCTATGTGGAAAATGCAAAAGATTCCACCACAAAATTGCCAGAATTCATATAGGAATTCAGGAAAGTAGTATGATATAAAATCAAAGCCAGAAATCAGTTGCATTTCTATACACTAACAATGAGACAGAAGATGGAGAAATTAAAGAGTTGATCCTATTTACAATTGCACCTAAAACCATTAGTTACCGAGGAATAAATCTAACCAAAGAAGCAAAGAATCTGTACTCAGAAAACTATAGAATGCTCATGAAAGAAATTGAGGAAGACATAAAGTAATGGAAAAACATTCCATACTCATGGATTAGAACAAATATTGTGAAAATGTCTATGCTATCTAGAGCAATGAACAACAAATACTGTGAAAATGTCTATGCTACCTAGAGAAATCTACACATTCAATGCAATCCCTATCAATATACCATCAACTTTTATCACAAAACTGGAACAAATCATTCTCAAATTTGTATGGAACCACAAAAGACCCCAAATAGCCAATGGAATCTTGAAAAAGAAAACCAAAGCTAGCAGCATCACAATTCCAGAATTCAAGCTCTATTATAAACTTCTAATCATCAAGACAGTATGGTACCGGCACAAAAAAGACATATAGATCAACAGAAAAGAAGAAAGAACTTGGAAATGGACCCTCAACTCAACAATCAACTAATCTTCAACAAAGCAGTAAAGAATATCTGATGGAAAAAAAGACAGTCTCTTCAACAAATGGTGTTGGGAAAATTGGACAGCCACAGGCAGAAGTCTAAAACTGGACTATTCTCTTATACCATACATAAAAACAAGCTTTTCAAAATGGATGAAAGGCCAACATGTGAGATAGAATAAAATCCTAGAGGAGATCCAATAAAATCCTAGAGGAGAACTTAGGCAGCAACCTCTGTGACCTCAGCTACATCAACTTTTTGCTAGACACATATCCGAAGGCAAGGGAACCAAAGGTTAAAAACGAGCTACTGGGACTTCATCAAGATAGAAAGCTTTTGCACAGCAAAGGAACAGTTGACAAAACCAAAAGACAGCCAACAGATTGGGAGAAGACATTTGCAGATGACATATCAGATAAAGGGCTAATATCTAAAATCTATAAAGAACTTACCAAACTCAACACCTAAAGAACAAATAATCCTTTACCAACATATGCTATCTTCTCCTTTTCTCATTCAGTAAAATAAAACATTTAGACAACTTTTACTACTGCTCTTCTGCCCTTATTCTCTTCCTTACCACACTAAGTTTTAATTAAAGATAGTATGGATTTCAAAGTATTATTACAAAAGTCATTATTTAGCACTAATAAATCCCCACTCACATTAACATTAGGTAGTAGTCACACCCTAAGGTATCAGCAATGAATGATTCACATCCTTGTGTAATAATCCCCTCCCCTAAGATGTATGTGGGAACTGTGACTTTCTTCTCATATGCAGAATATGGCAATAGTGACAGGGAATCGCTGATTACATTATGATTATATATGTGACAATATATGATATCATACATATAAGACACCATCAAGCAGAAGCAGAAATTCTGCCTTGCTGAAGAACCAAGGTGTCATACTGTGAAGGGGCCTATGGAAAGGGTCATGTGGCAAGGAACTGCAGGTAGCCTTTAGAAGCTGAAAGTAATGACCCATGGCTGACAGCCTGCAAAAAAAAACAGGTACCTCAGCCCCACAGTTTCAAGGAACTGAAATCTAACAACCACATGAGCTTGGAATAGGACCTCAAACCCCAGATGAGACCACAACCCAGGCTGACATTTGACTGCAGCCTGACTCCTAAACAGAGAACCCAGCTAATCTGCGTCTGGGCTTCTGACCAAAACACAATATGGATAATAAATAAACGTGTGTTGTCTAAGCCACTAAATTGTGGTAATTCAGTACATAGCAACAGAAAACAAATACACATTATTTAAATTTAAGCACATATATTATAAGAATTATTCTTCACCACTGTTTCCTCTCTTTGGAGTCAGTTTTGATTTATATATTTAGTTAAAATACACGAGTATTTTATCAGAGGAGTTAGAGTCAACTCAATCTTTGCATTATCTGCAAAGTAAATTAACTTATCAGAAAGGAAAATATCTTGGCTAGGTGTAAGATTACAGGATTGTAATATATTTCTTAAAATAGGTTATAGATGTTATTTTATTCTTCCAAGGTTATACAGATCAACAGTACTCATCATTTTTTCTCCCTTCTATATATATTTTTCTGTCTAGAAGCTTCCAATAGTCTTGAAATTTAGGAATTTTATTCATTGATGTCTAGAAGTGTATCTATTTCAATAATTTTGACTGGCATTCGGCAAACTCGTTCAAATTGCAGATTTAAGCCATCTTTAATTCAGGGAAGTTTTCTTTTTTTTTTTTTCTTTTTTTTTTTTTTTTAAATGTATTTATTTGTCAGAGAGAGGGAGAGAGAGCGAGTGAGCACAGGCAGACAGAGTGGCAGGCAGAGGCAGAGGCAGGCTCCCCCTTGAGTAAGGAGCCTGATGCGGGACTCGATCCGAGGACGCTAGAACCATGACCTGAGCCGAAGGCAGCCGCTGAACCAACTGAGCCACCCAGGCGTCCCTCTTTTTTTTTTTTTTTTTAATTTTATTTATTTATTTGACACAGAGAGAGATCACAAGTAGGCAGAGAGGCAGGCAGAGAGAAGGGGAAGCAGGCTCCACACCAAGCAGAGCGCCCGATGCGGGGCTCGATCCCAGGACCCTAAGACCATGAACTGAGCCGAAGGCAGAGGCTTAACCCTCTGAGCCACCCAGGCGCCCCTCAGGGAAGTTTTCTTTAACATACTTCTTTAACTCTTTTCCTTCCTCCATCTGTTTTTCTTTTCTGGAAATCCTATTATTTGCAAGTTTTCTCAGCTGTCTCCATATTATTTCCACTGTATACCTTTTTTCCTCACGCTTTCCCATCTTCTCATATTTTGTCTCTGATAAATTTCTTCCATGTCAACACCAGTTATTAATTTAGCTCTCAGTAACAGTGACTACCCTTTAGTTTCACTTCATGTACTTTTTTTTTTTTTAAAGATTGTATTTATTTTGACAGACACAATCTGTCAGTAAAAAAAAGACAGATCACAAGTAGTCAGAGAGGCAGACAGAGAGGGAGGGAAGGAGGCTCCCCACCTAGTAGAAAGCCCGATGCGGGGCTCGATCCCAGGACCTTGGGACCATGACTTGAGCCAAAAGTAGAGGCTTTAACCCACTGAGCCACCCAGGCGCCCGGATCTACTGATTTTTTAAATTTAAAAAAAAAAATGAGTTTTTCAGTCCCAGAAATTTTCTATGCTATAATGGAATCTCTGAAAATCCTCATATTTCTTTTATTGTTGAAACTGTTATGCATCTACTAACAAAAATTCTAGCTCACCAGCAGTTGTCTACTTTCTTAGGCACGATACTTGATTTTCCTCTCTCTAGTTGCTAAAGCCCTTGCTCAGAAACATTTTTAATCTCTGTTTGCCTACTCCTGAATAGTTATCATTCCAATTTTCAAGAAAGTATTAAACACTAAGAGGTAGAACAGTCTTCATATGGGCCGACAAAATATTGACAAAATATGAGTTTTTGGTTGAAGCAATTTGAGGAAGCTTCAATTCTAGTGGTTTCCTTAGGTACAAGTGCAAGAGGTCTCATGAATCCTGACTGGCAAATATTTCATTGAGAACTGAAGAATTTTAATTCTCCATGGCCTCTTCATGGGTTCCCCAGCTCCCATCTTTGCCTACCTATGCCAGCTACTGCTTTGTTTGCAAATGAGCTGGATAAAAATGGGAATTGTCAAATGTCATCTACCTAGCAGTTATTATTTACAGAATTCTCCACCCTAACTTCTTAGCCTAGGCAAAATCATGTTCCTTAATATGGGGCAAAGAGTGAGAGGGACACAAGATTTAATAAAGATCATCATTGGCCTATGACGACTTATTGTGAAATTCATAAAAACTAAACAAATAGTTTCAATTTATCTGCCAGTTAATCCAAATACTTCCTCTCTGTGTGAGAAGAATTAAGACCCATTTAGTAACAGAGGTTTTATAATATGAAGATATTAAAAGACAGAAATAATCTTACCTAACTTGTGATGTATTTTATCCTCTGGTATCACTGTAGTTATTTTTACTCTTGAGTCACCTGTAAAATGCAAATGATAATCTCATGAGCAAAGGCTGCTAATTCCATGTTGAATTAAACTGTTAGCTGTCAATTTCAATATAAGCATTTTAATTAAATTTAACTTGACAATCATGTTATTACTTCTTTTACTTTTTACTGCTGAGGAATAAAGACTAATGAAAAACAGTGGAACATTTCTCTAGATTTTGCTACAATGTATATGTCAAGACCCTAACAATTAAACATAACAAAAAATAAGTAAGTTTTCTAGACCTGAGTCCCATGTTGGGTGTAGAGATTACTTAAAAAAATATTACTCAGGCCATCTTAAAACCACTTTAAAAGTTTCTATCATATAATGTTACAAATATATGGTAACACTGCTACTTCAAACTGAGGTAAAATAAGCAACTCAGTACATTAAAATGTAGAGTGTAATAAAGAACAATCAAGATGCTAATAATGTAATATATGATCTTTCAAGCTATAAAATAGTACAAGTACACTAAATTTAGCAGTGTGCCAATTAGGTCATTTTCAACTTCAGTATTGAAATACCATCTAAACATAGCTGCCATTAATTCTTTCTCTTCCGATCCACAAATGTCATTCCTTATCAAGAAGCAGAGTCTAATTCCCTTTTCTCTGAATTCCCTAATTCCCTGAATCTCTGCTGATCTTAATGACCTGCTTGACTAACAGAACACAGCAGAAATGACATTCTGGGACCTCAAAGGCTAAGTCTTAAGAAGATATTCAGGTTCCACCTGGGTCTCTTAGAACTTCACTTTGGAGAAAGACACCTTATGTGAAATCTGACCACCCAAGACTGCCATGCTGTGAGGAAACCCAAGCTAAGCACATGGAAAGAACATGCGGAGAAAAAAGATACATGTGGTCAGCCCTCAACTGTTCCAGCCGCACCAGTTAAGTGCTAAATATCTAAGTGAAAAAAGTCACCCTGGACTTCCAACTCAGTTGAACTTTCAAATGACTCCAGGCCCAGCAATTTGCATTTTAAGTATGAATGCATGAGAAAGCCCAAGTAAGAATTGCCCAACTAAGCCAAGTCCACCCAAGAACACTGAGAGATAAAAATCAATTGTTGTACTAAGTCATTAAGTTTTGTGTGTTTGTTATGGAGCAACATGTAACCAGAACATTTTTAATGTCCATGAATGACCTAAAATTTTTGATATAATTTTACATGCAATATGCATTTTCTGAAAAATAAGTCTAAGCATTCATTATATTCTCAAATGAGTCCACGATACAAAAAGATACAAAAAGACTGTTTAAAATGACTGAACCTGGGTGGCAGCAATCATGTAAGCATCTGACTCTTGATTTCAGCTCAGGTCATGATCTCTGGGTCATGAAACTGAGCCCCAAGCTGGTTACCATGCTGAGCATGGAACCAGCGTTAGATTTTCTCTCTCCCTCCCCCTCTGCCCTTCCCCATCCCACTCACACATGTATGCACACTCACTCTAAAAAAAAAAAAAAAAGTTAAATTAAATGACTGAATTAGATACTTTATAAACTTGCTGGCTAAGAAGAAACTTTAGTGATCATAAAATCTAATTTCCCTGTCCAGAACTGGCAAATCTATAGAGATCTATAGAAAATAAAAGTAGATTAGTGGATGCCACAGGCTTAAAAGGTATGGAGAGATGAGGGAATGAAAGGTGCCTGCTAAAGATAAAGAATATGGGGTTTCTTCTGGGGATGATAAAAATGTTCTAATATTTATTGTGGTGATGGTTATATACCATTGAATTATATCCCACGAATGGGTAAATTTTATGGTGTGTTGACTATCTCAATATACATTTTAATAAAGCTGTTACCAAAAAAAATCTAATTTCTCAGCAATCCCCACTGGAAAAAGTAGAAGCTAGTCACTGAAAATTCTTCCATAGCAGTGAGCTGAGGGAAGCAGGTGATGGGATCAAAGAAGGAATGAAGCAAGTAAGTAAATATACTGAGGACAGTCCACTGACAGAGCCTAGAAGCAATAATACCCCAGTAACAGTGAGCACACCAAGCACCCAGACCTGAGTTTCTAAATGCCATTCTCCACTAAAAAGAAACAGGTTCCCAAGGAGAAATAAGCGATTCCAGAGCTGAGACAAGGGAAGTAGACCAGAACATCTTAAGCCAAAAAAGAGAGTATTTGAAAAATGAAAGAAACGTAATCAAAGGACAAAAGGACCAGTTTGAAAGGATGCTTACCGACCAAATCTGACAAAATTTGAGTATCAGAATAAATGAAAGAGATTACAACCATCAAATAAAATAGGAATCCAATATCAGCCCGTAATTATATAAACAAATCAAGAGAAGTGGTAAGAAAAACTATTTCTTACGGAATGCCACTAATTAAAAGACAGGAATTAGGAAAATAGAACAGCACAATTTGGTATCATCATTAGGGGCTAATGATTTGAGTGGGGGTCTTCAACAGATGCTAAGATTGATGTGAAGGTTTGAAAGGAAACATATTAGATAATAGCATCAGAATATCACACTGCAAAATACTTACCAATTATAAAGGAGAACAACCATATCTTTAGGGTAGAGATAATAACTTGAACAGGTGATCAAGATTAACATCACCAACAGGAGATGGGTAAACACTTTGTCTCCTAATGTGATGCACAAAGAACATAGCATCATTTCTGTACTACTTCTGTCACCTGCGCATGGCTGGCATCTGATCATGAGGAAACATCAAAAAGAATCAGGTAGAACGTCATTCTAAAGAATAAAAGTTGTACTCTCTCAAAAAATGTAAAGGTCAGGAAAGTTAGAAAATGCCTACTGAAGTGTTCCTTACTGAAGGAAACTTAACCGACATGAGAGCTAAATGCAATCTATGATCCTGAATTGGATCCTGAACCAGAACACTAATGGAACTGCTGATGAAATCAGCAGGAATCAATGAAGGAATACTAGTGTAATATTAATGTTGATTTCCTGACGTGGATGGTTAAAATGTGAGTATGCTCTTGTCTTACATCGTATCTGTATACATTTACACACAATACTATGTCTGCAACTTCTTTTCAAATAGTACAGAAAAGGCTATTAATAATGCCAAAGCAATCTTGAGAAAGAACAAAATTGGAGGTATCACAATACCAGACCAAGATATACTACAAAACTGTAGTTCATCAAAACAGTATGATACTAGCACAAAAAGAGACACATATATCGAAACGCCTGGGTGGCTCAGTTGGTTGAGCGGCTGCCTTCAGCTCAGGTCATGATCCCGG
>PISX010013696.1:0-33349 GCA_004024625.1 Mellivora capensis | reverse complement strand
AGCAAAAATAAACTATTAGGACTACATCAAAATAAAAAACTTGCATAGCAAAGGAAACCAACAACAAAACGAAAAGGCAACCTACTGAATGGGAGAAGATTATTTGCAAATGAAATATATATATATATTTTAAAGATTTTATTTATTTATTTGACAGAGAGATCTCAAGTAGGTAGAGAGGCAGGCAGAGAGGGGAGAAGCAGGCTCCCTGCTAAGCAGAGATTCCCAATGCAGGGCTCAATCCCAGGACTCTAAGATCAGACCTGAGCCGAAGACAGAGGCTTAACCCACTGAGTCACCCAGGCGCCCGCAAATGATATATTTAATAATGGGTTAATATTCAAAATACGTAAAGAACTCAACACAACACCAAAAAACCAAATAATCTGATTTAAAAACGAGCAGAGGACCTGAATAGATATTTTTTCCAGAGATGACATCCAGATGGGTGAAGCTCAACATCACTCATCATCAGGGAAATGCGAATCAAAACCACAATGATCTACCACCTTATATCTGGCAGAATGGTTAGAATCAAAAAGGTAAGAAACATGTTGGCGAGGATGTGAAGAAAAATGAAACTTCATGCACATTGGTAGAAATGCAAACTGGTGCAGCCACTGTGGAAAACAGCATGGAGGTTACTCAAAAAATTAAAAATAGAATTATCATACGATCCAGTAATTCCACTACTCGATGTTTACCCAAAGAAAACAAAAACACTAATTTAAAAAGGTATGTTGCATCCCTATGTTTACTGCAGCATTATTTGTAATAGTCAAGATATAGAAATAATCCAAGTTTCCATCCATAGATGAATGGCAAAAGATGTGGTATGTATACAAACCACACACACACACACACACACACACACACAAACACGTATACAAACCACACACACACAGTGGAATAGTACTCAGGCATAAAAACTGACATCTTGCCATTTGCAACTACACGGATAGAGAATATAATGCTAAGTGAAACAAGTCAGAGAAAGACAAATACCGTATGATCTCACTCATATGTGGATTTTTTTTTTAAGACTGTATTTATTGATTTAAGAGAAAGAGGGAGACCATGAGAGAGAGAAAGAGCACAAGCAGTGGGGAGAGGCAGAGCAAGAGGGAGAAGCAGACTTCTCTTCTGAGCAGGGAGCCCGAGGTGGGACTCGATCCCAAGACCCTGGGATCATGACCTGAGCCAAAGGCAGACACAACCGACTGAGCCACCCAGGCACCCCACTCACATGTGGAATTTAAGAAACAAAACAAATGAACATAGAAAACAATAAACAAACAAAAAAAACAGACTCTTAAATACAGAGAACATACTGGCAGTTGCCAGAGGAAAGGCGGGTGAGGGATGAGTGACATAGATAAAGGAGTTTAAGACTATACTTATAATGAGCACTAAATAAAGTATAAAAATGCTAAATCATTATACTTTATACCTAAAACTAATGTAACACTGTATGTTAATCATACTTCAATAAAAAAACACACTTTTTAAGGGGCACATAGGTGGCTCAGTCAGTTGAGTGTCTGTCTTTTGATCTCAGCTCAGGTCTTGACCTCGGGGTGTTGAGTTCAGGCCCCATGTTGGGCTCCATGTTGGGTGTGGAGCCTACATAAAAAAAAATTTTTTTTTTAAAGGCTAATGACAAGAAATGTGTATGAACATATATATAGTGGAGGCAGGGAGGGAAATGGAACAAATGTTGTAAAATACTGACAACTGTGGAATCTGGGTGAAGCAGATATGAGAATTCAGAATGTTTAAAATTAATAATTTCTAAAAGTTAATAATTTAATTAATAAAATTAGTAATTTCCAAAAAATTATTTTTAAAAAACAGCAATGAAGAGATAATTCCTGCATTTCAAACATTGAAGAATCCTAATAAGCATGGAGGTAGAAGAAAACAGGTTCCCTACAAAAAAAAAACCAAGACATTAAGTCTGCCTTTAAATTTCTACTCCTAAGCATTAGCTATTGCAAGACAAAAGGTTGCTAGCCAGGGCACCTGGGTGGCTCAGTGGGTTAAAGCCTCTGCCTTCGGCTCAGGTCATGATCCTGGGGTCCTGGGGTCCTGGGATCGAGCCCCACATCCGGCTCTCTGCTCAGCGGGGAGCCTGCTTCCGCCCCCCCCCCCCTCGCCTGCCTGCCTGTCTACTTGTGATCTCTGTCAAATAAATAAATAAAATCTTAAAAAAAAAAAAAAAGGTCGATAGCCAACTAGTTTAAAGGAAAAAGGATTATGACTCAAAGATTATTTTTACTATTCAACTAGTTATACAAAAAAAAAAAAAAATTCCTGAGTTCTTGCTGTTATATGTGAGAATGTCTACCAACTTACAAGGAAGTAACAAGGCTATCTGTTCTGACAGTAAGTATAAATGTGTTAAACATTTATTAAAGGAAAAAATACTGACAGAAAGTTAAAAATAAAAATTCAATCATGTACTGTTTCTAAACCACTTTGTTTTAGGTCTGTAAGAAAGGTTAAGTAAAAAGATTAATAAAAATGCAAAAAGAACAATGAACCAAAAGAAACCAGGGGTCATAATATTAATATTAGATAAAATAGACTACAAGGTAAAAGCACTATAACAAGATCAAGAAGATAAATTTGGGGGCACCTAGGTGACTCAGTGGGTTAAGCCTCTGCCTTCGGCTCGGGTTATGATCTCGGGTCATGATCCTGAGGTCCTGGGATCGAGCCCCATATCCAGCTCTCTGCTCAGCAGGGAGCTTGCTTCCCCCCACCGCCCCCGCCGCCTGCCTCCTTCCTACTTGTGATCCCTCTCTCTCTCCATCAAATAAATAAATAAAATCTTTAAAAATTTTTTAAAAAAGACGATAAATTTGACCAAAGCAGGTGCAGCAGGTACATTCCATATAAAGGCTTACATGGTTAGTAATAGCACTGAAATGTACAGAGCAAACACTGCAGAAAATATAAGGAGAAAAAAGCAGACTATTATAGTGGAAACACTTTACTTCAACTCTGGCAGTCTTCAGCAGATTTCACAAATCACAAGCAAGGATATAAAGGATCAAATTAATATCTAATGTAATATGTTCAATTCTAATTTCCTGTTCTTTTCCCCCAAATCTGCTCCTTCCCTAACAGTCTTCAAATCAAGTAATGACAACATAATTCTTTCAGGTGCTCAAGCCAAAAGCCTTAAAGTTATCCCTGATTTCTCTTTCTTACATCCCACATCCCATCCATCAGGAAATGCTGTTGATTTTATCTTCAAAACTATTCAAAATCCTACTACTGTTGTCCACCTTCCACTGCTACCACCCTAGTCTAAGCAATCTCTCAGTGGGAGTATTAATGTCTCATCAACCAGTCTCCCTGCCTCCAACTTTAATACCAGCTCCCTCAAACTCACCAGACCCTCCCTAACACAGCAGCCAGTCATTCTGTTTATAGGTCCGTCATGTCTCTCCTCTGCTCAAAACCCTCCAATGCCTTATCACTCTCATAGGAAAAGCTTTTGCAAAAATCCTCAAAATAGCCTTTAACATCCTATGATCTTTCATTCTTGTTATCTCTGTGACATCATCTCCTAATACTGACCCCTCTCTTCCTTTGCTCTACCCAGTCTCCTTAATGTTTCCTGCCATCAGACTCATTATCATATCAGAACTGTCCTTGTTCTTCCCTCTACTTGAGGCATTATTTCCTCATATAGCTACATGATTCGCTTCCTTGTCTTTTTCGTATTTTGCTCAAATGATCATATCCTCAGTAATGCCTTTTCTGCCCATCTACCTAAACATGTAACTACCATTTCCCACCACAAAACCCCTTGCTTTATTATTCTACTCTCAATCCAGCAAATCGTAAGTTTTGCTATCATTTTTGTTGTCTTCTATCCTGGCCACCCAGAAAGTGGGCTCCAGGTGGACAGAAGTTTTTGTCACTTTTGTTCACTACTACATCTGCAGCCTCTAGAAGGATACATAGTAAATATTCCATAGTATTCTATAAATATTAAAGAGTTCCATAGTATTCTATAAATATTAAGGAGTTCTGGGGCACCTGGGTGTAAGCATTTGCCTTCGGCTCAGGTCATGATCTCAGGGTTCTGGGATCAAGTCCTGTGTCAGGCTCCCTGCTCAACAGGGAATCTGTTTCTCCCTCTTCCTCTCAAATGCCCACTCATTTTCTCTCAAGAATAAAAATCTTTAAAAATTAAAAAAATTTGACTTCCATAAATATTCAAAATATATTCAAAAATATACATGCACTTATATCAATAAAATAAGTGGATATATATTTCCATATCCATACATGCACACAAAAGAATAGTATTCTTTTTCAAGTACCCATAGGAGAACCCATGAATTTTACATGTTCTAAGCATACTACAGACCATAAAGAAAACCTTAATAAATTCAAAAAATAAATAACACAAGCCAAAATTCCCTAGAACAATGAAATGAAATTAGAAATTGTTAACAAAGAACAAAACACTTCAGAAAACAGCCAACATAAAACCAGATATTAAACTAAACAAGAAAGCTAAGGGATTAGAAATGATATTCCAATTTTACAGATAAGTATGCTAAAGGTAAGAGCAATGAAATTTTTTACTCAAAATAACAGTAAATAAGTGGTAGAGTTCAACTCTACCAAAGGACTCTGGAGGCCAAGCTGTTGACTAATATATCCTTAAAAAACTCTTGGGTCAAAGAAAATTCACTAATTTAGGGTATAGTACCTATACCCTAGGTGATCTGGGTGGCTCAGTTGGTTTAATATCTAACTCTTTATTTCAGCTTAGGCCATGAACTCAGGGTTGTGGGACCGAGTCCTATGTCAGGCTCTGCACTCAACAGGGAGTCTGCTGGAGATTCTCACTCCCTATGCCCCTCCTCCTGACCTTCCCCATGCTTGTGCTCTTTCTTTCTCTCTTTCTCTGTAAAATAAGTGAATAAATCTTTAAAAAAAGAAAAAGTACACAACATTTAAAAAGCTATAAAACTGGGGCACCTGGGTGGTTTAGTCGGTTGAGAGTCTCGATTTTGGCTCAGGTCCTGATCTCAGGGTCATGAAACCGAGCCCCAAGTGGGGCTCCACACTCAGCACAGAATCTGGTTCAGATTCTCTCTCTCCCTCTTGTTCTGCCCCAACCCCGTTCACACTACAAATAAATAAACAAATAAATAAAATCTTTTTAAAGATTTTAAAAATAAATAAATAAAAAGCTGTAAAATTAAGCCAAAACTATAGTCAGGAAAATTCATTGTTTTTTCAAATAAAAAATTTTTTAGCATATAAAAATAGAAAAATAATAAGAAAGCATTCAACTTAGAGAAGAAAAACAATAAGTCTCAACACAGAGAGAAAAAAAACAATTTAAAAGGGGGCACATGGCTGGCTTGGTTGATAGAGCCTGCAGCTCTTGTTATCAGCACTGCAGGTTCAAGCCCCAACTAAGTATAGAGATCCCTTAAAAATAGAATCTTTAAAAAAACAAATTCCACGTTCCTACCATTTCAAGAGTATGCAAATCAAAAGGAAAAAGAGGGGTGTTGGATGGCTCAGTCAGCTGAGTGTCCAACTCTTGATTCTGGCTCAGATCCTGATCTCAGGGTTGTAAGATCAGCTCTGAGCTCAGCAAGGAGTCTGCTTAAGATTCCCTCCCTTTCCCTCTGACCATCCCACCGCACATGGCCAGCCCTGCTCGTGGGCACACCTGTGTGTGCTCTCTTTCTCTCAAAAAAAAAAAAAAAAGAGAGAGAGAGATTCCAATTTTAAAAAATAAAAAAATAAAAGGCAAATGAATTAGTGAATTAGGAAACAAAAAATAGTATAACAGATTAAATTCCAAGCACATTCTTTAGCAGCATAAAAATTACAAAATTATTAAGAGGCATTTTAAAAACTGTACTATGTAAAGTATGTAGAAAAAACGATATAATGAAACTGACATACCCATCATACAGCTAGAGTATACGTGGCTAATCTTTCTTCATTTATACCCTTAACAGCTTAACATTTTTTTTTTAATATTTATTTATTTCAGAGAGAGAGAAACTCCAAGACGGGCAGAGAGAGAGGGAGAGAAAGTCTTAAGTAGACTCTACACTGAGCATGAGCCCAAAGCTGGGCCCTATCTCACAATACTGAGATCATGACCTGAGCTGAAATCGAGAACCAGGCACCCAACCAACTGTAACGCCCAGACACCTCTTAACATTTTTCAATACTCAAGTAGATATTTTAAGTGTTAATTATTTCTTTATGTTCTACCTCAAAGAAAGGACTGTCACTTTGTCATTCTTTCTCTCTTCCTCCCTCTATCACACAGGTATAAGACCTTACAAATCTCTAAGCATACACTAAGGCTCTTAAGAATAAGTACTCAATACACACTTACCACTGGTGATAATTTATATAAAACATAGCACACCCTACTTATGGCATAATGCCATAAATATCAAGACAACAAACAATAAATAATAACCTACTTGAAGTTTCCTGAACTTCCTTGTCATCCACATCAGAATTATTCTTTCCAGGTGTTAAATAATTCTTGAGCCTGAAAGGTCCACTTTAAGATAAAAAAGTAAACCATCAAATTTGTGCTTTTATAATACATATATCTAATTTTCTAACCTAATGGTCATTTTTCTCCCCAAAACTGCCAAAGGTTTCCTTCTTATAAAACTAAGAGTGATGTTATAGATCACCAAAAGTATATTTACATGCCAAATAAAACAAAGAATCTAAAATTTAATCCTATAACTGTCAAACAGGACAAATACTGAATTTTTAAATTTTTTTAATAAACATATAATGTATTATTAGCCCCAGGGGTACAGGTCTGTGAATCGCCAGGTTTACAGACTTCACAGCACTCACCACAGCACATACCCTCCCCAATGTCCATTACCCCACCACCCCAAATACTGAATTTTATAACCTTTTAAACTTCATGAATTCTAAATTTTATTTTCAATTCAAGTAACATCCCTTGATAAATCAAATTATAAAAAATATTAGAAATAAATCAGCTTGTCTTAGTTAAAAAATATAGTCAGAAACAAGTGGAATTTAAAATATAGTCCAGAAATTGCTCAGAGATAATAATTCAGCTTATCCCAGTTCTAGATTCCTTTCCTTCCATTATGAACCCAGGAAAGGCCTAGTAGTCATAACCCACCAAATAGTAAAGAAATCTTAGCCATCACTTAAAAGTCCTGAGAATCTGTTATAATTTACCATTCCTTCATTTTAAAAAAGGGTATATGATTTCAGATATTATAAGAGTAGGTTAACTTGGTTTGTTCACTGAGTGTACCCGTTTTAAACACATACCACAAATTCTTAAATACTCCTCTTTTCAAGAGAGAGAGCCTAATCCCCCATTCCTTGAATGTGGTCTGGACTTAATGACTTGTTTCTAACAAACAGAATGGAGTAGAAGTGACAGCAACTTCAGAGGGGCAATTTTAACCTCCGTCATAGTCACACTTTCTCTTGGATTATTTGCTTTGTAAAAAGCCAGCTGTCATGTTGAACAGCCTTATGGAGAAGGCCACATAACAAGGACACACAGCTAACAGCCATGGAAGCAAACTACCTTATAAGTAGATACTCCAGTCACAGTTAAGCCTTCAAAGGACTACAGACCAGGTAGATAACTTGAATGCTACACCTCTTTGGAACCCCTGAGTAAGAACTAGCCAGGTAACCCAGACTTCTTGGCCACAGAAACCAAGAAACCACAGATGTTTCCAAGCCACTATTAAAGTTTGGGGTAATTTGTTACACAGCAATGAGTGACTAATATAATGTAAATCCAATTATCCTTAGAACACATGCATACCTTCCTTCCAAAACTGAAGTCTTAGGCTCTCTAGAATCCAAGTTAGATTCTGCTGGGGTCTTGTGTGTAAATCCCTTGATCTGAGACTCCAGATGAACATTTCGTTCACTCATATTATCTTGATCCTTTGTACTTCTTGTACCTCTGTGAAAATGTAAAGTGTAAAATTGTTTTCATTTCTCCATAAAATATTTCTTTCAGGAATAATACACAATGAGTAGACAATATAATACTGGCTGTAACAAATATCAGATAACCCTGTTTAGGTCCTAGGACTTACAACTAGCCTAGGGAAAAAATTTTATTCGTCTAGGACCTACTAAGAAAAATTCCGAAATGGTACAGACCTGGCCTAAGATAGAGGTGATAACAGGGGGACACAAGGAGACATCACCTACAGACAGCATATGATGTATATTACACATTTAATCAATTTTTTTTAAATCCACAAAAAACTGAAATTGCTTTCTTTGATACCCCTAGTCAGCCTATTGAGGTACAGTAGGGTGCTCAGAGGGAATCAGGCTCATCTCTTTAACAGCTAACAGCTAATTAGTTTATCTCCAATACATGCAAATAGGATATACTATTCCCAGACTATATAATTTTTTTCTTCTCACATTCCTCTTCTATGTCCTATATTTTAATTTGTTTCTTGACTCAGTCTATCAACCTACTCTTATCATATATGAGAAAATAATTTGCATGTAACATGACTAAAGAACATGCAAACTTCGGTCCTATAATCACAATCTAAAGAAACAGAAGGGATTATAAGAGAATACTATGAACAATTATGTCAACAAATTAGATAACCTAGATGAAATGGATAAATTCCTAAAGACACACAAATTACCAAAACTGATTCAAGAAGGAATAATCTCAAAAGACCTGTAACAAGAGAATAAATCAGTAATCAAAAAACTACCCAGAGGGGCTCCTGGGTGGCTCAGTGGGTTAAAGCCTCTGCTTTCGGCTCAGGTTATGATTCCAGAGTCCTGGGATTGAGCCCCGCATCGGGCTCTCTGCTCAGCAGGGGGCCTGCTTCCCCTCCTCTCTGCCTGCCTCTCTGCCTACTTGTGATCTCTGTCTGTCAAATAAATAAATAAAATCTTTAACAAAAAAAACAAAAAAACAAAAAAACAAAAAACTACCCAGAAAGAAAAGCCCAGGCCCAAATAGTTTCCCTGCTAAATTCTACCTAGCATTCAAAGAATACAAATTCTTCACAGACTCTTTCAAAAAACAGAAGAGAACTCACTTTATAAAGCCAGGAATATCCTGATACCAAAACTGGACAAAGACATCACAAGAAAACTACACACCAAAAAACTCAACAACGTATTAGCAAAAGAAATCTAACAATGTATAAATAGAATCATACATACATTATGACCAAATGGGATTTATACCAGAGATGCAGTTTGGTCTACCATCCAAAAACCAATTAAATAATACATCAGATCAATAACAAACAACAAACAAAAGAGCATTTAACAAAATCCAGTAACTTTCTATGATAAAAATGCTCAACAAACTAGGATTAGAAGGGAATTGCCTCAACCTGATAAGGATATATCTGAAAAACCTACACCTAGCAATATACTAAATGGTGAAAGACTCGATGTTTTCCTCCTAAAATTTAGGAACCAGACAAGGAAGTCTGGTGTTGCCACTTCTATTAAACACTGTACTAAAGATTTTAGCAAGGGCAATGAGGCAACAGAAGACAAATAAAAAATAGAATGGAAAGGAAGGGTAAAACTATCTCTATTCACAAATGACATGATTTTTATACTCGGAAAAATCCTATGAAATATGCTAAAAAGCTATCAAAACTAATAAATGACTTCAGCAAGGTCGGAGAATACAAGATCAAATACAAAAACCAATTGCATTTCTATGCACTTGCAATGGACACCCAAAAATAAAATTTAAAAATCAATTCTATTCACAATAGCATCAAATAAATGAATTTAACAAAAGAAGTGTGAAACTCACGCTCTGAAAATATTGTTGTAATAAGTTAAAGATCTCAATAGATGGAACAACATCCCATATTCATGGTTCAATAGATTTACTGTTAAAACAGGAATATCCCTCAAACATATACAGATTCAATGCAATCCCTATCAGAATCTCAACTGATGTCATTGTAGAAATTGACATGCTGACTCTAAAATTTATATGGAATTGCAAGGAACCCAAAATAGTCAAAATAATCCTGAAAAGGAGATATAAAAAGGACTCGGTCCTCTTGATCTCAAACCTTGTAACAATGGTAATCATGACGATACAGTACTGGATCGAGAACTGATACACAGATAAGAGAAAAAAAGTTAAGACTCTAGAAGGAAACTCACGTATGTATGGTGAACTGATTTCCAATAATGGCATCAAGACCGTTCAATGGGGGAAAAATAGTCTTTTTAATAAATATGCAGGGGACAATCAGATAGTCATTTGGAAAGAAAGGCTGAACCCTTACTTCACAGAATATATAAAAATTAACTCAAAATGGATGAAAGACCTAAATGTAAGAAAGTTAAAACTATAAGACTCTTAGAAGTAAAGATAGGGACAAATCTTCATGAACTTGGATTCTTAGATATGACATCAAAAGTATAAGCAATAAAAAGATAAAATAAACAGAACCGGACTTTATCAAAATTTAAAGTTTTTGTGCTTCAAAGGACACCATTAAGAAGCAAAAAGCCAACCCAGAGAATAGGAGAAAATACCCCTCATCTGACAGGAACTTGTAACAAAATATATAAAGACGTCTAACAACACAATTAAGAAAATTAAGGAAAAAAAAAAAGACAACCCAATTAAAAATAGACTGAATAGATATTTTTCTAAAGATATACAAATGGCCAATAAACACATGAAAAGATGCTCAACATAATTAGTGGGAATTGCAAATGAAGACCACAATAAGATACGACTTTCATACCACTCAGGATGGCTAGCTAGCATCAAAGTCAGATAATAACAACTGTTGGCAAGGATGTAGAGATACTGAACTTTTATACACTGCTCACAGAAATGCAAAATGGTGCAGATGCTTTGAAAAACAGGTCTTGCAGTTCCTCAAACAATTTAAATACAGAGTCACCATATGGCTCAGCAATACCACTCCTAAGTATATGTCCAAGAGAAATGAAAACATATGGCCACATAGAAACCTGTACACAAATGTTCATACCAGCATTGTTCAAAAGACCCAAAAGGCAGAAACCACCCAAAATGTCCATCAATGAATGAACAGATAAATGAAACATGGTATAACCATAAAATTCTATTTAGTCATAAAAAGTAATGTAATACTACTGATACATGCTACAACATGAATAAAACTTGAAAATATCCAAACAGGAGGAACTTGGGTGGCCTAGTCAGTTAGTGTGTGACTCTTGATCTCAGCTCAGGCTTTGATCTCAAGGTCATGAATTCAAACCCAGGGCGGGGTGGAGAAAATATCCAAACAGAAATAAGCCAGTACAAAAAAACTTATATACTATAGGATTTCAGTCAGGTGAAAAATCCAAAACATAAAATCTATACAAACAAAAAGTATATTAATGGTTCCTTAGAGCAGTGGGAGATAGAATATGGAAAATTCTAACTAAAGGGTACTGGCTTCTTTGTAAAGTGCTGAAAACGCTCTACAATTGATTATATTGATGGTTTGCACCTATCTATGAATATACTATAAGACCACTGAATTGTACACCTTTCATGAGTGAATTGTATGGTATGTGAAGTACCCTTCATAAACCTGTTTAAAAAGAAATCTACTGTAATTAGCTTCTGTTCTATTTGGCTTACAGAAATAATATAGAAATTAAGTGATTACATAAATTTGAATGAAAGAACCTCAGTGGAAATTGCTTACACTGTAAGTGCTCTAGCTCTTAAAGTTTGGTTTATTTTGTTCCCAAAAGGTTTTAAACAGGGAAAAAGGAAGTTAGCTTGTAGTTTAATTAATGCTCATGGCCATAAAAAAGCAAAAAATATCACTTTTAAACAAGTTAAAAGTTTCATTATCTGTTAAATACATGCAGAGAGAAGTAACTCAAGTAACATTTCTAATCAGGAAGATGCCTTAAAAATAAAAAATTTTAAAAAAGGAAGACTCCTTAAACCAATTAATTCATCGATTTTGGCTTAAATACTATTATCCATCTCATCCCTGATTTCAAGGGGTGCGTGTGTTTGTGTGTGTGTACATGTGTGCGTGCACGTGTGTCACATAATATTCTAGAATTGAAAGGTTTAAATTTATTTTCTCCAAAAAAAACCGTATAGTTTTAATTCCTAAAATTCCTCTACTGGTTTTAATATGATGACAATAACATCTTTGAACACTATAAAATATAAAATTATGTGCCCAACTAATTTAAACAATAATAATGATAATAGGTAATATAGTTAGGGTCTTTTTTTTAGATTTATTTACTTATTTTAGAGAGAGAGCACAAACAGAGGGAGGGGAAGAGGGAGAGAATCTTGAGCAGACTCCCTACCAAGGGGGAGCCCATCATATGGGGCTCAATTTCACATCCCATGAGATCATGACCTAAGCTGAAATCACTAGCGGGATATTCAACCAACTGAGCCACACAGGCTCCCCAGTAATGTCTTTTTTAAAAAAGTAATTCTTTTTTTTTTTTTTTAAGATTTTGTTTATTGAGAGAAAGAGAGAGAGAGAATGCACATGAGTAGGGAGAGGGGCAGAGGGAGAAAGAGAATCTCAAGCAGTCTCCCCAGTGAGCACAGAGCCCACCCAATGTAGAGTTGGACCCCACAACCCCAAGATCATGACCTAAGCCCCAATCACAAGTCAGAGGATCAACCAACTGAGCCACCCAGGCACCCTGGAATTAATTCTTACAGAGCCATAAATTATAAGAACTCAATGTATCAGCTTAAATTGTGTTTTCAAAACCTTTACTTAACTTTAAGACTTTAGATTAGTATTAAATTATGTTAATAATTAATCTTGCCTACATGGACAATTCCTAAGATAAAAAATAAAAAACTGGTTTCTAAACATAAACATAGTTTTAATTTACCCGTCTCAGACATTTTGTTTTATTTTTTTTAAAGATTTTATTTATTTATTTGAGAGAGAGAGACAGTGAGAGAGAGCATGAGAGGTGAGAAGGTCAGAGGGAGAAGCAGACTCCCCGTGGAGCTGGGAGCCCGATGTGGGACTCAATCCCGGGACTCCAGGATCGTGACCTGAGCTGAAGGCAGTCGCTTAACCAACTGAGCCACCCAGGCGCCCCCCATCTCAGACATTTTAATACCATCAGTTAAATAGACTAAAAATGAGCCAATACCTTCAGATGCTAATATATAACTCATGTTAGCCACTGTGAAAACAATGTTAAAAGGTTTACGTAATACGTACCTGGGACACAGCAATAGCTATATAGTTCTTGATTACCTACTTTCATAACCCTAATGTCCAAAGGAAACAAAAGCTGAGTGCTTAAAGGCTGAAAATACTTGAGACTACACTAAATAAAACAATTACAGAAAAACACAAATATATAAAGTAATGAGTATGTTTTTTATATCAAATCAGTTCTTATAATTTATGAAGAAGGTAAAATCAATACAAATTATATACTATCTGGAGAGCCTGGGTGCTCAATCAGTTAAGCATCAGCTCTGGTCATGATCTCAGGGTCCCGGGATCAAGTCTTGCATTGGACTCCCTGCTCGTGCAGAGTCTGCTTCTCTCTCTCCCTCTGACCCCTCCCCCTTGCTCATGCTTTCACTCACTGGCTCTCTATCTCTCTCAAATGAATTAAAAAAAAAAAAAAAAAAGAACTCTCATACCTTGTTATGTGGTTATAAACCAGCCCAACCAATTTGGAGAGTGATGCAGCAGTATTTAGGCAAGTTAAACATGTACATACCCTAAAATTCAGCAATTCTACTTCTTGTATATATAATACTACAAGAAATCTCTTACACATATGCACAAGGAAACATGTCTAAAAATGCCCATTCAAAAATCGTTTTTTGGGGTGCCTGGGTGGCTCAGTTGTTAAGCGTCTGCCTTTGGCTCGGGTCATGATCCCAGAGTCCTGGGATCGAGCCCCACATCAGGCTCCCTGCTCAGTGGGAAGCCTGCCTCTCTCTCTCCTGCTCCCCCTGCTTGTGTTCCCTCTCTGTCTCTCTCTCTCTGTCAAATAAATAAATAAAATCTTCAAAAATCGTTTCCAACATGCCTGCATGGCTCAATAGGTTAAGTATTTGCCTTTGGCTTGGGTCGTAACCAGGGTCCTGCAATCAAGTCCTGCATTGGGGGTCTCTGCTCAGTGGGGAGTCTACTTCTCCCTCTACCCCTCCCCCCTGCTCATGCTTGCTCTCTCTCTCACTCTCTCAAAATAAAATCTTTTTAAAAAATTGTTTTTCACAATGAAAAATTATCAAGAGACTAAAAACACTGTACAACTGAGACTATAACACTATGTTAATTATATTAGAAGAAAAGGAAGAGAAGCATCTGGAAATAAATAAAAGTTATTATCATTTAAAAAAAAAAAAAAAAAACAGGAAAACTGGAAACTACCCAAATGCTCACCCTCTAATGAATGGATAAAAAGTGGTATAATTATTTGCAATAAAAAGGAATGAAGTACTAAAAAAGAGAAACTGAGTATTTTCATATAACCACATATGGTATTAACTATAAACTCAACCAACCACTTGTTTTTTATATATATACTGAGAGCTAAGAATGGTTTGTATATTTCTCAAAGGTTACATCCTAAATGATTATTTAACAATAGACATATCTGTTTCCATTTTGTCTTTTGGCCAGCAAAGTCTAAAATATTTATATCTGGTCCTTTAAGAAAAATTTACCAACCTCCACTCTTTATAAAGGAATAAAAATAAATCACTTATCAACATGAATAATTTCAAAAATGAACTGTGGGGGGAAAAGCATGTCACAGAAGGATGTGTATACTAATAAAACCATTTCTGTAAACTTTTAAAACCATACCACATGCTGTTCATATATACATGCACACACAGAAAAAGTATAAAAATATCCATTAGCATGGTAACCAGCAAATTCAGTATATAGGCTACCGCTAACAAGGGAGAAGAATGGGCTCAGCAAACATGCACATGGGATTTCAATAGTCACTATAATATTTTATTTCTTAAGTGAGATCATGGGGGAATCGGGTGTTACTTTTTTTTTTTTTTTGTAAACCTGAAATATTTTGTAAACCTGGAAAGTAACATGGAAATACTGTCAAAGAGTTAAAGAGAATGTGGTGTATGGGATTTTTTTTTTCTGTACTACAATGACATACACTACTACATTTTAGGGCATTATAATGTATTTCCATACATCCCTAACACCTTGCAGTTTCTCACATATATGTATTATTTGTTGAGTAAATGAAAAAATAAATACTACATCAATAAGCAAAAATATGCAAGAACAACACTTAACTCACTAGGTTGTTAGGATTCATGAAAATTCACTGAAAGCTCCCAGTAAATACTTGGCATATAATAAGCACTCAAAGTATGTTAACTATTACCACCTTAGGGAGAGAAGTATTAAGATGTATTCCTAATTATTAAAATCACATTAACCGGGACGCCTGGGTGGCTCAGTGGGTTAAGCGGCTGCCTTCGGCTCAGGTCATGATCCCAGCGTCCTGGGATCGAGTCCCACATCGGGCTCCTTGCTCGGCGGGGAGCCTGCTTCTCCCTCTACCTCTGCCTGCCACTCTGTCTGCCTGTGCTCTCTCTCGCTGACAAATAAATAAAATCTTAAAAAAAAAAAAAAATCACATTAACCTCATTTAAAAGGAAGTGAATCAAACTATACATTAAAAATGACTAAGAGGTACCTGACTGGCTCAGTTGGTTAAGCTTCCTGCTCAAAAGGAAGCCTGCTGTTGCTTCTCTCTTTCCCTCTGCTCCTCTCCCCTGCTCATGAGGTGTCTCTCTCTGTCTCTTCTCTCTCAAATAAATAAATACAATCTTTTTTTTTAATGACTAAGATGGCTAATTACACTGAAATTAAAAAATAAAATATATTTTTTAAAATGACTAAAATAGGGTGCCTGGGTGGCTCAGTGGGTTGAGCCTCTGCCTTCGGCTCAGGTCATGATCTCAGAGTCCTGGGATAGAGCCCCTCATAGAGCTCTCTGCTCAATGCGGAGCCTGCTTCCCCCTCTCTCTCTGCCTACTTGTGATCTCTTTTTCTCTGTCAAATAAATAAATAAAATCTTTAAAATAAAATAAAATGACTAAAATGGTAAATTTTATGTTTTTACCACTTTTTTTTAAAAAAGCAACTCTTAAGTGATGATAATAATACTTATTAAATACATCACTCACTGCTGTGAAATGCGTAAGCCTGATGATTCAGAGACCTGTACCCCTCGGGCAAATAATATATTATATGTTAATTAAAAAAATACATATATATATATATCACTCACAACCCACATTCTATACATTATTCCCATTTTAATATGAGGAAACAAATTCAGATTACTACCTTGCCCTGGGGCATCCTCCAGCTAATAGTTGAGTATGGATTTACAACCAGGTTTGCAGACTGCAGAGACCTTTATGCTAATATTGTTTTTTGCATAAATGATTAAATGACACTGACCAACTATTAAATGCTGAACACCAAAAATAACTATGTTGTATACCTAACTATATTGTATACCTAAGAAGATTTTTCTTCTTAGCCAGGTCCTCCTTATCATTTTCCAATGACTCATTCTGGGAACAACTGGAAATTTCATCATGGTCAATAATTCTTCCAGAATCTTTAGCGTTTAAAAACTCCTGTGCTCTTGAGCTGCCCGAAGTAGTTCTCTTCTGCCCTTTAAATGGAATAGTTTTTTCCTCAATGTTCTTAGTTGATTGATTTGACTTTTCAGTAGGTTTTCGTCTACTGTTGTGACACACTGACAATTCATTTCTTCTTGGAGAATTGCTATAAACAAGACCTGAAGGATTCAATGATAACCTAAAGTTAGCATAATGTTTACCCAGATTATCAGCTCACTGACATTATTTATTTACATGTAAACACACACGCGCGCCAATTTCACAGGCTATGTTTGTTTTCAAATTAAATTCATAAACTATGCAGCTTTTCAACCCCTTTAAATTTACCACAAGCTTCCAAAATCACCCTTTGTGTCTCTACCCACTACTCCTTCGGCCATCCTTAAGATCCTATTATTTCCCAAGCTTCCAGCTTCAGCTTCTCACTCTGGATACCTACTTTGAGGGATCCTTCTACTCTTAACTTTAATTACTATGTAGATGCTGGTATCATAATATTCACCTACCACTCTCCCCCAAATATGACACGTTGGTTTTAGTTCCTATCTTAATGAAAAGTGTAACTATTTACCCAAATACCTACATCAGAAATCTGAGTCATCCAAGACTCCTGTCCCTATCCACAACCAAATCCCCTAATCCTGTCATTTCCACATTCTTAATACCTCTCAAATCCACTTCTTTCAAGCTCTCCCGCCTATCACTGACCCTCATCATTTAACTGGATTATTAAAACTCCTCTTAGTCTCCCTTTCTCTAGCTTTGCTGTTCTTCAATCCATTCTTCACACTGCTTCAAGAATCATCTTAGGAAAACACAAGCTGGATCATGACAACCTCGCTAAAATCTTTTGGTGATTATCTATAACTATTTTCAATAACTTATTTCTACACCTAGAGTGTTTACTTCATTAATCAAAATTTTCAACATTCTCCTCCAAATAAACCAAAACCCAGCAATACTGAACTATCTTCTTGTCTCTAAAGCACTGGTTCTTAAAAGGCTGGTCCTTAGACCAGAAGGATCAGCATCTCCTGAGAATTCGTTTCAAATGCAAATTCTCAGGCTTTGCTACAGGCGGACTAGATCAGAAGCTCTGAGTAGAGCCCAGTAATCTGTGTTTTAACAAGCCCTCCAAATAACTCTGACAAGACAATTTTTTTTAAAAGATTTTATTTATTTATTTGACAGACAGAGATCACAAGTAGGCAGAGAGGCAAGGCGAGGGGGGGGCGGGGGAGGAAGCAGGCTCCCCGCTGAGCAGAGAGATTCCGGGCTCTATCCCAAGACCCTGGGATCATGACCTGAGCCGAAGGCAGAGGCTTTAACCCACTGAGCCGCCCAGGAGCCCCTGACAAAACAATTTTTAAAAGGTTAAACTCTCAGCTCCAGATCTCTGTAAGTGCTACTCTACTAGAAACATTCATCCTTCCTCCTCACCCCACCCAGTCACTCAGTTGATTCGAATTCATCCTTCAGGAAACTTTCCCTAATTCCCATACCTAAATTAAGTAGCTCTCTCTCAACCCTTTAAAAATATTTATCACCCATCTAACTGTTTACTTATCTTTCTCTTCCAACAGGCTGACAATTCCTTGAGACCAACATTGCTCTTTTACCTATCTTCATATTCCCAATAGCTAACACCAGGGCCAGGACCATGGTGAAGCAATTTTTTCCAGTCTACTGAGATATAATTGACATATAACATTGTATAAGTTTAGGGTACATAATGTAATAATTTTATATATGTATATATTGCAAAATGAATACCAAAGACTAAACCTTAAAAGTTTTCATCATAAAAAAAAAATAAAGAGGGGGGGGGCGCCTGGGTGGCTCAGTCATTAAGCATCTGCCTTTGGCTCAGGTCCTGATCCCAGCGCCCTGGGATCGAGCCCCACATTGAGCTCCCTGCTTTCCCTCCCCTAGTCCCCTTGTTTGTGTTCCCTCTCTTGCTGTGTCTCTCTGTGTCAAATAAATAAATAAATAAATAAATAAAATATTTAAAAAAAAAATTTAACTAGGGTAGGTAATTTGAGAAGGTGCTCACTTTCAGAGAGTCATACACGGACTGAACCTGGACTCACACAACCCTGAGACTAAGTGCTCCTCAAATTTCTCATTCTGTTACTCCCTTGCCTCACTCTAGTACTGGCCCTAACACCATTCCTGCCTCACAGTGGGCACTCCATAAATGTTTCTCAATATACATGAAAAAGCAGTTAAGGCCAAACACCTACTACAGGCAGCATGGTTGCTTATTACGGATATAAACAATGCACCAACAGTCAGGGAACCTGGGTTCTACTGTTTTCCAGCTCTAACACAAAGGTCTATCACCTTAGGTTGCAAGTGATGCTGCTTTTTTGAGCCTCAGACTTTCTTTTTCTAGCAGATGAAGGATTGTTCTAACTCTGAGATCTATAGCATTCTTCCATTTTTGTGACTCCCTACTTGATCAGAAACTCAATATCGGTTTTAAGACTGCTACAGAAGTTTTTTGGTAAGTCTCAGAGTTCTAGAAAACTTATCCAGGCTTTGTAAGATTTTTATTTACCTGTATATTTACACACTCGTCTGCTATAGTACAGTTTCAGGCACCTGGGACAGAAAGGTGAGTAGATAATATTTATATAGTAACTACATGCCTGAGTCCTTATAATGAGGTAGAAGGATTTATAATCATGTTACAGAATAAGAAACTGAACAAAGTATCTTGCCCAAAGTGGAGAAATTATAATTTAAACTCAGATCTAAGTCCAAAATTCAAGGAAGGCTGCAACAGAATATTTCTTCCTACTATCAATCAAGGATCCCAGTGATTCAAAAATTCACAACAAGGCCTCGGATGTAGTGCCATATTTGTTCTACTCTCACTTGTTGACCTAAATACCACAAAGTCAATAGTATCTGTATATGTAAATGTTATCTTATCATCTACCATCTTTTCACGATTAACCACCTTTAAAAGGTAAAAAATGTTCCAAAACAATAAATGTTTCATATTGTACAGAAAAAAGTTGGCATAGCAGAGCTAAGAATGTTATCCTTAGAAAGACCTGCTTGCAGGGCTCCTGGGTGGCTCAGTGAGTTAAGCCTCTGCCTTCGGCTCAGGTCATGATCCTAGGGTCCTGATATTGAGCCCCGCATTGGGCTCTCTGTTCAGCAGGGAGCCTGCTTCTGCCTCTCTCTCTGCTGCTTCTCTGCCTACTTGTGCTCTCTGTCTGTCAAATAAATAAATAAAATCTTTAAAAAAAAAAAAAAAAAAAAAAAGCCTGCTTGCAAAGTTAGTTCTTGGCTAGTATTTGGGAACTTTAATTTCAGAGGGTTCCCATCATTTCCTAACTGATAAATGTGGGTTAGTGTGCCTAAACTGCTTTGAAAGAAATATGATTTATGTCAAATATTTGCTTTCCTTCAGGGAGTCTGGAATTTTAGCACTTGCTAGGTAGAAGGTGCCTAGGTAACCAACTCAGTAAAAATCTTGGGTACTAAATCTCTAATGAGCTTCCCTAGTAGATAACATTTCATACATCTATCATAAGTACTAGTTGCCAAAAGAACTAAGTGCCTCTGGTATGAATCCTTTGAGAGAGGACTCCTTCAGACTTTGCCCATGTACTTTTTCTCTGATTTTGCTTTGTATCCTCTTGCTGTAAAGAAACTTCAGGGGGCACCTCGGTGGCACAGTGGGTTGAAGCCTCTGCCTTCGGCTCAGGTCATGATCCCAGGGTCCTGGGATCGAGCCCCGCATCGGGCTCTCCACTCAGCAGGGAGCCTGCTTCCTCCTCTCTCTCTCTGCCTGCCTCTCTGCCTACTTGTAATCTGTCAAATAAATAAATAAAATCTTAAAAAAAAAAAAAGAAAGAAACTTCAGGCTTCCATTATCACTGACCTCACATCACTTTCACTTGATAGCCCCGCTTACTACTTCACTGAGAAAACAAAAAACTCAGAGTACATATTCATCTTCTCACCATCAATTCTACCAACCTACTTCCATCTGTGCACTGCAAAACAGCCCCCTCCTTACCTATTCAAGGACTGTGATCCTATATTTATGCTCTAACTTTCTAGGAGGTTGGGGGTTTTGTTTGTTTTTTTCATTCAAGAGTCTTTTTTAAGTTTTTATTTAGTAGGGGCACCTGGGTGGCTCAGTCAGTTAAGTATCTGCTTATGATCCCAGAGTCCTGGGACAGTACCCCTGATGGGGCTTCCTGCTCAGCGGGGAGCCTGCCTCTCCCTCTTCCCCTACCCCCTGCTTGTGCTCTCTCTCACTCTCAAATAAATAAATGGGATCTTTAAAAAAAAATCCAGTTAGTTAATATACAATATAATATTAGTTTAAGTGTACAATATAGTGATTCAACACTTCCATACATCCCCCAGTGCTCATCACGACAGGTACACTCCTTAATCGCCATCACATATTTAACCTGTCTCTCTACCAACCTTCCTTCTGGTAACAGTTTGTTCTCTATAATTAAGACTCTGTTTCTTGGTTTGCCTATCTCTGTTTTTTCCCCTTTGCTCATTTGTTTTGTTTAAATTCCATATATGAGTGAAATCGTATGGTATTTGTCTTTCCAACTGACATATTTCACCTAGCATAAGGCACTCTAGTTCCATCCATGTCATTGCAGATGACAAGATTTCATTCTTTTTTATGGCTGAGTAATATTCTCTTGTGTATACATATACTACATATTCTTTATCCATTCATCCACTGATGGAGACTTGGGCTGTTTCCATAACTTGGCTACTGTAGATAATGCTGCTATAAACATCAGGGTGCATGTATCCCTCTGAATTAGTATTTCTATACTGGGCAAATACCTAGTAGTACAATTGCTGGATCACAGCTATTTTTAACTTTTTGAGGAACCTCCATACTGTTTTCCATACTGGCTGCACCGGTTTGCATTCCCACCAATAGTACCACCAAAGAGGGTTCTCCTTTCTCCACATTCTACAATGTTATTTTAAATGAGCAGATAAACCAATATAACATCTTGTAGATCTCTCTCTCTCTCTCTCTCACACACACACACACACATACACCCCTACCCTCAACCCATCTTTATGTTCCCTTATCTTACTATCTTTCCTTCCTCACCTCCTACTCTTGAAACCACTTCAATCAGGCTTTTGATCTGATCATTCCACAGAAACTATTTCTATCAAAGTGGCCTACAACCTCCATGTAGCCAAAATTATATTGTCAGTTCTTAACTCTCATCTACCTCAAGCCATCAGCAGTATTTTAAGCGAGCTCATCACTCAATCCTTAAAATGCTTTCATTACTTCACTTTCTTAACCCTAAGTTCTCTTCATTTTCTTTAACCTTACTAAATGTTCCTGTTTAGTTTCTTTCGGTGCTTCTTCCTTCCCATCTTGACTCCTAACATTGGAGTCTCCCAGTTCTCAAACCTGATCTTTCTTTCTTCTCTAGGTTTAGTCTATCACGAGGTGATTTCAGGTAGTCCTAAAGTTTTAAATATCATCCATATACTGATAAGTCCCTACTTATCATGTCCTCCCAAATCTTTCCCCCTAACTTTAAACTCATTTACCAGGCTACTTCCTCAATGTACCTGCTTTGATATCTAATTAATTTCTTACAACCTGAAATCTTGACATCCTTCCCAAATCTGCTTCTTTCATACTTTCCCTCATCTCAGTAAATAGTAGAGCTCCCTTATTCTATTTGTTCAGGAAAAAAAAAAAAAATCTGAGTCATCCTAGACTCCTGGTTCTCTCTAACTCCCATCTGTTAATACCAAATCCAACCACTTTTCTTCTCTTCCCTCCAACAATCTCTTAACTAGTGTCCATGCCCTAGTTCCCTCTCTATCTAGCAGTAAAAATAATTCTTTTAGGTGCGCCTGGGTGGCTCACTTGGTTGAGCATCTGCCTTTGGCTCAGGTTATGATCCCGGAGCTTTAGGATCTAGCCCCTGCGTCAGGCTCCCTGCTCAGTGGGGAGTCTGCTTCTCCCTCTGGCCCTCAACCCACTAGCAGTCTCTCTCAATGAATAAATAAAATATTTTTTTAAAGTGTCTCAATATTTAAAAAAAAAAAAAAAAAAGAAGAATTCTTTTAAAAGAGGACTCAATCAAGTCACTTTGACTTGATTAAAATCTTGCTTAAAGTATTACAGTAGTCTTCCAATACACTTCATCTAAACTGTCTATCACAGCCTCCCTCTCTGACTCGATCTCTCCTGACTTACTCATCTTTAGCCAGACTGGCCTTCCTGAATTCCTCAGCCAAGTATGCTCCATTAGCACCTTTACAAATACATTCAAATAACATTCCCTTGGTCTGAAATGTTACACACCATGTTATCTGTATGGTTCCCCTCTTCATTTTTCTAAGATATGTGCTCTGAAAAATCAAAATGGACTCTTATTACTACCTTTTATAAAAACACTATTCTATCTTCTTATTCACGCCTACTTCTGCAATCTACTTCCCATCTCTATCTTTTATCTGCTTTATTTTTCTTTAGTGCCTATCACTGCATGACTTATACACTTATACTGCTGGTCTTCCTCCACTCAAATATAAGTCCCATGAGAGCAGGTGTTTGTTTTTCCAGTTATCTGCCCTATATCTAGACAATAGTGTATAGTAGAGCCCAGTATCTTCACACTTAACTGATTTGATATTTCTATTAACAACCCAATTTAACTTTGTCCTCATTAGATCTTCTGTGGAAAATGGGAGCATAAATCAAACATAAAGCCTCTTAAAGAATGACTTTTTGGAGCTCTCAATGAACATCATTTAAATAAAATACTTACTCTGTTCAGACTTTACCACCCACCAATTAGATGGACGCCTGGAAATTCTTCGACTTCTTGTAATAGTTGAAGTCACTTCGTCAGGTACAAGTTTATTCTTCTTGGACCCACTGGAAAAATGCTTCTTTTTATATTCCTTATCTTTTTTCTGATTCTCTGTATAAGGAACATTGGTGCTATTTTTCTTGCTTCCTAAATTAAAGAAAACCATAAAAAACAATTTATAATCTATGGAACCAAAGAGTTTTCAGAAAATCATAATAGGTTAAAAAAAACTCCCAATTATGTCTTAAATTTATTCTGTGGGCTTCTTTCATCTTTTTTTTTTTAAGCCAAATGTTCTCCATAAGATCTGTTTCTGTCAGTTAAATGTAAACTTTTCACATTGCTTGATACCATACACTTCTGAGCCAAAAAAATGAGTACACTCTGAAAAGGAAAAATATATGACCTCTTCAAACTACTTACCAATGTCCCAAGTTAAAAAAAAAAAAAGTAACTACTTCTTTTCTGTTTTGAATTAAGTCATTATTTTGTCAATTTAATTTTTGGAGGAGATTTTATTTTTTTTTAAGATTTTATTTATTTATTTGACAGACAGAGATCACAAGTAGGCAGAGAGGCAGGCAGAGAGGAGGAAGCAGGCTCCCTGCCGAGAAAAGAGCCCAATGCGGGGCTCGATCCCAGGACCCTGGGATCATGACCTGAGCCAAAGACAGGCTTTAACCCACTGAGCGACCCAGGTGCCCCGAAGAAGGAGATTTTAAAGTGAGGTTTCAATAAAGAGATATTCCTATATGTAGGAAAAACATTATTTTTGTAAATAGAATTTAAAAAGAGAAAAAAGAATGAAAAGAAACAATGAATATGGCAAGCAATACATAGCTGATGAAAAGGTTCAATGTCAGTAGTAACCTCATTTCACTACCACAACAAATAGGTAAGAAAAGAATCTAACAGAAGGGTGAAATCAATTGTAGTTTTGTTTTTTGTGGCTGACAACCAGAAAAATCAGAGAAATACACAATATTTCAATACAAATATTACAGTTAAGAAGGGCACAATCACCAAAATGGAAAATTTCTTTTTCTCAGAAATAGGTTTAAAATATTAGGTGTGAGTAGACAGAATGGAAAATTTTCTTGATCACCAAATAAATCAAGAAACCATCATTTATTAAGTAACTGAGACAAAGATTTCTGGTCCAAAGAAGGAATTACACTCATATCAAGTAGGAAATACTCATGGACTAAATAAACTACATAACAGTATGTAAGACCAACTGAGCAGGTATTATATATAATCACATAATTAAATATGAAACTATACATAACTTTTTAAAAAGATAAAAGGAGAACATAATACAGGCTGAAATCTGAAAATACAGGAAATACAAGCCCAGTCTTTCACTAAGAAGGTAAATTTGGGGAAATAATTCAGATGGAGATGATATCTAAAGCAAAAGAATAATTTTCTCAAGGTATGACTATAAAGGAAGAGCAAAGAGTAAACTATTAAACTTGGGGAATATGGAAAGAATCACCAAAATTTATAGATTAAATGAGGAAAAGTAATCAGTAAAGACACAGAAGGAAATCAAACAAAAAAAAAAAATAGGGAGAATCAGAATACTATAGCATCAGAAATTAGATAGTGTTTAATTGGGCTATAATGAAAACTACATCTTGTCATCTTTACTATATGTAGCATATAACATTGTGTTTGGCACATATGCATGAAATAAGAATTCAGGGTGAAGCCAATGTTACAGCAGGCATTGAAACTGGCATAAGTACTTCCAGCATGAGCTATTTTAGACAGGATCCAAGTTTTGTTTCTTTTTTTTTAAAGATTTTATTTATTTATTTGACAGACAGAAATCACAATAGGCAGAGAGGCAGGCAGAGAGAGAGGAAATGAAGCAGGCTCCCTGCTGAGCAGAGAGCCGGATGCGGAGCTCGATCCCAGGACCCTGAGATCATGACCTGAGCAGAAGGCAGAGGCTTTAACCCACTGAGCCACCCAGGCGCCTCGGGATCCAAGTTTTGATATGCCAACTATACTTCACAGATCATCTATATCAGCATCACCTAGGAGAGACTATTTAGAAATACAGAATCTTGAGGTGCCTAGGTGGTTGAGTTGGTTAAACATTCCAACTCTCAATTTCGGCTTAGGTTATGATCTCAGAATCATGAGCTCAAACCCAGCATCAGGCCCATGCTCAGCGAGGAGTCTGCTTGTCCCTCCCCCTCTCTCTGCTTCCTCTATTTCTCTCTTTCAAATAATCTTCAAAAAAAAAAAAAAAAAAGAATGAAAGACAGAATCTTGGGTCCCATCTGAGATCTACTAAGCCAGTTTATGAATCAAAATGTTAAGAAAATCCTCAGGGAATTCAAATACATATGCAAGTTTGAAAAGCACTGTTCTGCTGTTTTAGCCATTCTCCCAGTTAAATGTGATTGAGAAGTAGAGAGATAGAAAACGAGCCAAATTATGTCAAGATCCCTTATAGCTGTATAACTCTCTGAGTCCAGTTTGACAATAAGTTACAGGATTTGGCAACTCTGAATTTGAGACAAAGAGAATGATTTATGCTTATAAAAGGAGCAAAAGAAAAATATTATCCTTAATGATCTGAACCAGGCACAAAAAAAGTTGATGAAAAAGGAAAGAATATACTTTACCAATACTGTGCTTAATACGAGAATCAACCAATATGCTAGAAGTGATAAGAATGGGAGATATTAGAAGAGCCACAACAGATAGCAAAATCTTAACAGTAAAGAACATATTTGAGGGAATGGATATAGAAAGTAATAAAGGGTCAGTTTACAAAACACTAAAGCAAAGACAGAGAGCTTTCAACATGGTTGCCACTGATGAATGGGTTTAAGGAATCACCTGTAAAACTGCAAGAATCCTCACCAGTGAGCAGCATTTTCAGGCTCCTGTATGTCCACCCTTGTGTCTCTTCTCCAACTCCTTTTCCTCTATTTCCCCCTTTTTCTTTCCTCTTATCAAAAGTATCCTTAGGAACTGTTTTTTTTTTAAAAAAAAAAAAGATTTTATTTGTTTGTTTATTTATTTATTTGAGAGAGAGAACAGGGGGATCAGCAGAGAGAGGGAAAAGCAGGCTCCCCACTGAGCAAGGAGCTCAATGTGGCACTCAATCCCAGGACCCCAGGTCCATGACTTGAGCTGAAGGCAGGCGCTTAAATGACTGAGCCACCCAGGTGTCCCCTCAGAAACTGTTCTAACAAATGAGAGGTGCTCATGATGACATAAATTGCCCATGTTTATGAATAAACTTAAAAAAAAATCACTGTGAACAATGATTTAGGGAAAAAGAATCTGAGGAAGAAAATGCTATCATGAAAGACTTATTCAGACAGTGACACAGAAATCATACAAATTCAAAAACAAACCAATTAATTATTCTAGAAACTAATTCCAGATCAGGAAAGATCAGAAACTGAATGACAACTTAGAAAACTAATAAACAAGAACACATGCAGAAGATATGAACAGATGGTAATGTGAAGAGAGCTGACTTAGAACTGAGGGGACATATTGTCCTAAATAGGGCAATGGCCAGAAAAAGAGGTGACTTAGAAATGATACATTTCTAGTGTGCCTCGGTGGCTCAGTGGTTTAAAGCCTCTGCCTTCGGCTCAGGTCATGATCCCAGGGTCCTGGGATCAAGCCCCGAATCGGGCTCTCTGCTCAGCAGGGAGCCTGCTTCCCTTCTCTCTCTGCCTGCCTCTCTGCCTACTTGTGATCTCTCTCGGTCAAATAAATAAATAAAATCTTTATAAAAAAAAAAAGAACTGATACATTTCTATTACAGTGGGAAATTTGCATATTTGCATGTAAAGGAGTATCATTCTGAAGGTGGGACATCTTTTTATAAAAACAGCAAAATTATTCACCCAAAACACAGTAATACCTCTGTCATTAATAATAATGTATTCCAATGACCCATAGAGATAACTGCTAAGGCTAAGATCTGAGGGATACTTTAGGAATAGAACAGATATAGTTCCTGTTCTCATGGAACTTTCAGTCTAACTGCCAGAAAGAAAGATGGAAATTTAGCAAGTAATTATGTTTGATAAAACAAAAAGGATGCTATTGGAGCATATATAGGAACATACTGGGATAGGGAGTAATAATCAAGTAAAATGATATTTAAACTGAGTACAAAGCTTGGTAGGGGACAGAGTACATTTAGGAAAAATTTTCTAAGCAAAAGTTACAGCACTTTAAAAGGCCCACAGTTGAGACAGTAGTCTGTTCATGAACTGAAGAAATTCATTATAAAGTAACCCAGCAGATGAACCTGGAGAGTAGAGAGAAGACAGAGGGCATGTGCATAAACTGCTAAAATAATCTAAGAAACAAATGACTCTAAGTTGGCTAAGGAGGACAGCAAGAGGAAAGGAGAGAAGTAAAAGATATGAAAGTCAAACTTTATACAGGTTGCTGAAGGAAAGAGGAGTCAAAGATGATCCAGGTTTCTTTCCTGAGCTACTAAATTTATTATGGCCCCATTTATAAACATAGGAAAACTAAAGAGGGGGCAATTTGGAAGAATGTATTAGTTTCTAAATTGTCTACTTTGAGAAGCCTAAGAGATAGGAGAAGTGGAAAAGTCTACTGCTTCAACATAAATCATTAGGCATTACAAATTTGTCAAGTGCCTTTCGCCTTAAAGAAAAAATATCCTCAAAGTAAGAAAATCCTTGGAATTAAGTTATTTTCATATTATTAGTCTTTGAACTGAGATGGTTAGTGGAATAATATTCTTCCAAAAATGTACTCACCCTAATCCACAAAATCTGTGAAAATGTTATCTTATATGGCAGGAGACTTTGCATATGTGACTAAATAAACATTTCTTAAAATAGGGAGATACCCTGGATTATTTAGGCTGGCCCAATCTAATTATATGTGTTCTTAAAAGCAGTGGTCAGAATGACAGGACAAAGGAAGAAGAGGCAAAAGAATTTGGAAATATAAGAAACCTGGTATTGCTGGCTTTGAAGATGAAAGAAGGAAACCACGATTCAAGGATATAAACAACTTCAAGAGGCTGGAAAAGAAAAGGAAACATAATCTCTCCGAGAATCACCAGAAAGAAAAGCAACCTTGTCAATATATTGATTTTAGCTCAGCAAGATCTATTTTAGATTTGTGACCCACAGAACTGTAAGATAATAAATGTGTGTTGTTTTAAGTCACTAAGTATGTGGTAATCTGTTATGACAGTGATGGAAAAATTAATACAAAAAAAAAAAAGAAAAATTAATACAATTGGTAATTAATCAGATATTACATTCACTAAGCAATCTAGATAAAGAGGAATTTATCTGAACATCAATGTGAAGAATCTGGCAGGTATTTAATAAGTGTTTAACATTTATAATTAAACAGTATCCTTCAAGCATACTTACTTTTTTTTTTTTTAAGATTTTATTTATTATTTGACAGAGATCACAGGTAGGCAGAGAAGCAGGCACAGAGAGAAGAGGAAGCAGGCTCCCCGTTGAGCAGAGAGCCCGATGCCAATGCGGGGCTCGATCCCAGAACCCTGGGATCATGACCTGAGCCAAAGGCAGAGGCTTTAACCCACTGAGCCAACCAGGCGCCCCTATACTTTCTTGATATAATGTTTTTTCCTAAGAAGACAAGTCAAAATTTTGTACCTTCAAATTTTATGAATTAATATTTTACGTAAAAGACTAATATAAAAAAAAAAAACTTCCCTATAACTTCAGTTTAGTCAGATTCTTTATATTTCTTAAAATAGCCAGCTGCTAATGAGAAAGTGAAGGAAGTTGAGAGAAAGAGAGAAGGAAAGAAGAAAGAGAGAGAGAAAGAAATTCAATAAAAATAATATGGAAGTGGGGGGCACCTGAGTGGCTTAGTTATTTAAGTATCTGCTTTCTGCTCAGGTCATGATCCCAGAGTCCTGGGACCAAGTTCAGCTCTGCCAGGCTCCCTGCTCAGTGAGGGATCTGCATATCCCTTTCCCTTTACCCCCCACCCCACTTGTGCTCTCTCTCTTTCAAATAAATAAAAATCTTTAAAAAAAAAAAAAATAGTAGGGGCGCCTGGGTGGTTCAGTGGGTTAAAGCCTCTGCCTTCGGCTCAGGTCATGATCCCAGGGTCCTGGGATCGAGCCCCACATCGGGCTCTCTGCTTGGCGGGGAGCCTGCTTCCTCCTCTCTCTCTGCCTGCCTCTCTGCCTACTTGTGATCTCTCTCTCTGTCAAATAAATAAATGAAATCTTAAAAAAAAAAAAAAAAAGGATTCTCTCTCTCTCCCTCTGCCTCTCCCCTGCTCTAAAAAAATTTTTTAAAAAATAGTAATATGGGATACGTCAGACATTTACAAGACAGGTCTGCAAAATAGAAAAGGTGGATACACAAAGGTACAAACAGACAAAACTGAAATCTGACAACTATTATTTCAGGTGATATAAAGTCTACGTTTAGATTATACAAAAAGAAAGCTAAAATAATTGAACAAGTAATACTAAAGTAGAATTTCCTTTCATAAAAACTAACTTAAATACTGTGCTTTAATATATACTCTTTCTCCCCTCTGTATCAGCAATATTATATTATAGTCATCTAGGACCTCCAGGTACAAATACAATTCTGGGGAAGAGAGTTTTCTGGTTAGCTAATAGTTTTTTCAAATCAGCATCGAAAACATTTTCACTTATTTCAAAACTACTTGATAGTGCTGAAGAAATATAGGCTCTAATGAGGGGATAGATCCTGAGCCAATATTTTTTAACCTTGAGTATTCTTACCTAACTTATAGGGTTGTCAAGAAGGATTAAATTGTATTTTGTATACATAAAGTATCTAATACATTTGTTAAGTGTTTTCTATTCCATTAACTATTCTAAAGAAATTCTATAAGAATAACTACCTCTTCTATTACTTTAAAAAAAGTGGTAATAAAAAACATAAATGAATCTTTTCTTCATGACAGTGTCATCATGACAAACCTCAATCACTACAAAATGATTACATAAAGAGGGCAGCCATACTCCAAGTTTGTCTGAGACAATCCCAGTTTATGCTTCCTATCCTGACATCCTCTCTCATTCTCAAGTGTCCCAGTTTGGATGATAAATACTATAGTGGTCCAAGATAAAAAGATCTTTTGAGATACTACTTGGATAACTGTTCTCTGTAATTCTATTATCATCCCATGAATATATGTATATATCTGCTAGTCTACAGACAATACTACATTTTTTTTAATGGTGATAACTGTTTTAGTTATCTTTGTAATTTCAGTGCCCAGTACAGTATATGGCAATTTACTGAATGTTAGATAAGTAAGTAAATGATGGAAAAGAAGAGTATGAAGTTTTATCCTATAAGAAATAGCTTCATAGTATCTTAGGGTTTTTTTCCCCCAGTTTATATTTTAATAAAACTCAAAGAATATATGATGTCTTATTCATATTCTGGTAACCATCTGCTTTATAAGCCTTTTCCCTTCACTTTTTCCTTTATATATGCTGCCATCTTAGAAGCTACACAAAGCTCAAGTGACTCAGAAATGAATTACATGTAAAATAGAGATACTAGAAAAGAGCTTATAGATTTAGGTTTACTTTGCCTACTTCCCAGAGCTAAATAGAAATATTACAAGAACATAAAGTGGTGGGATAATGTTCACAGGTGCTTAATGCAAAACACTTACCTGCAGGCAGCATCTGTTTTTTGGGAAATATCAGTATTTATCATCTCTTCACACTCTTCCATATTTCTGTCTGAATATCTCTGTAACTTACCTTGGGTGATATGTAACATATTTATATTTTTTTCTTTAGACTGAGCCACATCAACCTGTTCTTCAAGTACACTGTCCTTAAATTTTCTTCTCTGTTTTTGTTTTATAGTCTTTTTCTTTCCAGATGATTTTTCTGCATTCTCATTATACATTTCATATTTTGTAGATCCATAATGATTTTCCAGTTCATTTCCCACAGCACACCCCTTATCCGGTCTTTTTTGTTCAGAAGGCTGAGATTTCTCTACTGGGTAAGCTGGGTCAGAATGTTTGTCACTTGTCAAATTTGCAGGTGATATACTGTGATGTTTTTCTCTTCGCTTCTTACTTTGAAGGAGTGCAGAGTTCTCTGCAGGGTTTACTGTGCATTGTTTCAGAGGCCCAGCCTTTCTGGGTATAGTAATCCAAGATCGACTGGCAAAACTTCTTTCTGATTCATCAATTATAAATTCATCCTCTAACAAATTCACGTCATTTGAAGGAGATGAGTGAAGTGGAGCTGTTGCTATATGCCTAACAATAGGACTAAAACAGGATGTTATAATAAATAATAGCTCAAAAAATTAAGTTTTTACCTTTGCTTTGTGAAGACCATAATCTATATAGGAAATAAAATCTATGTATCTTTTATTTTTTTACTTTTTAAGATTTTATTTATTTATTTATTCAACAGAGAGAGATAGCGAAAGAAGGAACACAAGCATGAGGGAGCTGGAGAGGGAGAAGCAGGCTTCCTGCCGAGCAGGGAGCCCGATACAGGGCTTGATCCCAGGACGTTAGCGTCCTGGGATCAAGCCCTGAGCTGAAAGCAGCCACTTATGATTGAGCCACCCAGGCGCCCCTCTATGTATATTTTAAAGAACGAAGCACACCTCAATTTTCCCTTACCCTTGAAAATCCTCCTCTTCTTTTATACTTCTATAATACCTGATTATACTCATTTATAACACTAATGAGATTTGAATTGAATCTCAATTTAAATTTAGAGTTGGAAGCCTAGACATCAACTAATTTAATGCTCCCCCCAACCCATTTTATATACTGAACAGTTAAAACTCAGAAATGTGTGGGGTGCCTGGGTGGCTCAGTGGGTTAAGCCTCTGCCTTCGGCTCGAGTCATGACCTCAGGGTCCTGGGATAGAGCCCTGCATCGGGCTCCCTGCTCAGCAGGGAGCCTGCTTCCCCCTCTCTCTGCCTACTTGTAATCTTTGTCAAATAAATAAATAAAAAACCTTTACAAAAAAAAAAAAAAACAACTCAGAAATGTGTTAAAGCCCAGACACACTGACAGTCCAAAAATGCATGCCGTTATTATATATAATGTTATACTAATTATATGTATGAATGGATGTATAGCTGTCTCTTGGGGGCCAGATGTCTTCACATTCAAGACAAGATTATTTTCAAGACATCTTCAAGTCTAATATTCTAAGAAAACACTTCTAAATTATGCACTAAATTATATTATATAAAAATTATTCCAAGTTTGAATAATTCACATACTTTTCAAATGAGTTTTAATATTGTAATCATGGTACAGAAATAAATGGAAAGTATCTAGAAGGGCAGGCTAATTGGGATTAAACAGCATCTCTTCCAATTAGTTGGGAAAGCTTTCTAGAGAATGAAGAATTATTTAAAGGATAGTAATCTGATGGACTCTTTTCTATTTCCTTCCTTTTTATAACAGCCTCAAGCAAACCACATAATTGAAGTGAGATATGCATAAGTAAAACCTTAGGGTAAACAACCAAACTCTGAAGCTAGCATATGCACTCCTGTTTCTGCCTTTCCTACCTGAGTATGGATGCTTAACCATCACTGTGTCTGCTTTTTCTATGTTTTCACTAATAAAATATACAAAAAAATTATGAATTGAAAATGCCTTCTTACCTAATCTCAAGCCCCTGATAATTCTTATAATGTAAAACAGTATACATACATACACATACACGTGTGTGTGTGTTGCTGGTAAGAAACTATACTCTCGAGGCGCCTGGGTGGCTCAGTG
>PISX010013695.1:0-55744 GCA_004024625.1 Mellivora capensis | reverse complement strand
ATGGACGGGACTGGAAGAGATTATGCTGAGTGAAATAAGTCAAGCAGAGAGAGTCAATTATCATATGGTTTCACTTATTTGCGGAGCATAACAAATAACACGGAGGACATGGGGAGATGGAGAGGAGAAGGGAGTTGAGGGAAATTGGAGGGGGAGATGAACCATGAGAGACTATGGACTCTGAAAAACAACCTGAGGGCTTTGAAGGGGCGGGGGTGGGGTGGGAGGTTGGGGGAGCCAGGTGGTGGGTATTAAGGAGGGCAAGCATTGCATGGAGCACTGGGTGTGGTGCAAAAACTATGAATTCTGTTACGCTGAAAAGAAATTAAAAAAAAAAGTACTTACCTTTTCTGGAACCACACTTTTGCCATCCCATGCATAACCTCTCTTGGTGAAATAATTGACCGTGGCAAACTCGATCAGAGCGGAGAACACAAAGGCATAGCACACTGCAATGAACCAGTCCATAGCAGTAGCGTAAGCCACCTTAGGGAGGGAATTTCTGGCACTGATACTCAAAGTTGTCATGGTGAGCACAGTTGTTACTCCTGTCAAGAAAGAAATTAGGTGAATCTGTAGGTTCACATCACAAAATTTGATCACTGAAGGTCAGCCTACTTGTGCAAAGGGAAACCAGCAGGACGATAGATACAGTGTGTTTTTTAGTTCATCCCATTTTGGTTTGGGACGGATGAGTTTTAACTTAACCCCAGTGTAGTGGGCAGTTCACTGTACAGCAGTATTGAGGGGTATCTCTTGGAGGGATAAACTGTTCTGCTATTGAGAAACTGTTAATAAGATCGTGAATTCCTTTAAATGGGTGCCTTGAATAAGGTATCCTCAGCAGAAAAGGAAGTAATACTGTCTCACTGTCCCCAACTCTTTGAAACAGAAAGCACTGATCGTCATTGTCTCTGACCCACAAGAAATTGCTGGATCCTCAGCTCTGTTTAATATTCTATCTGCATATCCTAAATGTATAAACCAAGAAGCCAACAGCTTTTTGTTAATCATTGATAGATAATTGAATTCTTTTAGGACAATATTTTGTTACATTATTTTAAATTAGTAATTTGAGGATAATATTTTGTTACAAACTCTTCTGCTTTTACACTCTCTTTCCCTCCTAATTCTGATATAGCTCCTCTTTTGAAGAAACTCCTGAAATATGTTGTGTGTCACTTCCTTGAGGGCACATAGCACAGAAGTAACAAAACAAGCCTTGGAGCACAATCTCCTTTTCTCTGTTAATGCTGCCTCATCTGCCCTTAGTCTGTACATCCATCCCTAGTGATTAAAGTTACCAATATTAAAAGCAGTTTTCAAGTCAGTTGTTTTTAGCTTATTTGGATAATTAGTATATATGATTATTATAAGATACCTTGTAAGCCATTTGAAAGTGTATTAAAAAATTCACAGTATTAAAAAATTCACATTAACCCAGTAAGCTATATGGTATGGAAAAACTTCTCACCTCTTCCCATGACTCCCATGAGTCCCAAACTCACCACTAACTCACTCAATGGCCACATAGGAAAATTAAGGTCTAGGGACCCCAGTCTCCATATCTGTAAGAGGGGTCATTTAGATTTCATTCTCTCAACTACCTATCATTGCTGAAATTCTAAGAAAAATTTCCGCACAGTTATTCACAAGATTATTTGAGGATTAAATGTAACAATATATAAAACATTTTAAAGATGATAAATTATTTCTATGGAAGATTTTGTCATCAGATATGTATAAAACTTGTATCTATGATTACCCTTGTTGATTAATTTTTAGAGAATCAGTAGTATAACAAAGCTGGTAGGTGGTTCATTTCTCATAGCTTTTTAAAAGCATCCAATATTCCCTAGTTTTACAAGAATTTTAAGGTAGAAGATCTTTGTAACACTTCCTACGTTAGGCAGTGATCAGATTAAGAAGAAACACAGAGACTTCTATTAAGTCATATTTTTGATACACGATCACAGATGTAGAGAATGGACTTACTTTAAACTTTGGAGATGTTACAGAAAGTTCTGGGGCATTATCTGTATTATATAACCAACAAATGGTTTAAGAAATAGTGGCTGGTAAACAGCCCTTAAGTTTACATATCAATATTAACATGAGCAAAGACCAAGGTAATTAAATGTCAGTATTTGAGGAACAGAACAACCCAGTTTCAAATCCCAGTTCTTTAATTGCTGAATGACCTTGGGAAAATTGCCTCACAATTCTGAACTTCTGTTGGTTTTTTTTTTAATTATTTCTTTATAAATTAATAAGCCTAACTCAGAGGGCTATTATGAGTATTAAACAAACTACTGTAATAAAGTGTTTAGCATTGAACCTGATACCACGAACAAGTTAATAGCTATTATTATTGACAACTTCAGTCCTTGTTAATAAATCTCTGCTGGAGTGAATTCCATTTTTTTTTCAAAATTTGGTTCATGTAGGCAACTGTCAGAAGTAATTTGGAAATGTATGCTCTTAAACTAAATGTATCCATAAATTAAGAAGGGCTTAAAGAGAGGGGGTGTGTGTATGTGCACATGCAGGTGCGTGTGTGTTTGTTGTCTTACAATTCCTACTGTAGGGACAGGGAAAAGGACAAAAATGTGTTGAGCATCTACTGAGTTCCAAGAATTCAACCTGACAATTTACATATTTTATTTTATTCTTCTCATGTTTTTAAACAACACTATTTTACTTTAACTGTACTCTCATTTTATAGGCAACTGAATCTTTTTTAAAATTTTTTATTAACATATAATGTATTATTAGCCCCAGGGGTACAGGTCTGTGAATTGTCAGGCTTACATACTTCACATCACTCACCCTAGCACATACCTTCCCCAACCCTCAGTTTGTTTTGTGAAAGTAAGAGTCTCTTATGATTTGTCTCCCTCCCAATCCCATCTTGTTTCATTTTTCCTTCCCTACCCCCCAAACCCCTTACTTTTAGGCAACTGAATCTTACAAAAATGAAGATGGAACCTAAAACTTGGATCTATCGGGCAGCAAAATTACATGACCACATTGCCTCTAAATGACAGTGTGGAGCAGCGAGAAGATGACTTTTGAAGACATAAAACAGGCTTTAGCTTTGCTGCATTCTGGATGCCTTATACTAAACTGTTACAAAGTACAACTTTTGTACCTTTTTCTTTTTCCTTTGTGTATTGTTTCTTTAAATATCTGTGACCCTCTGAGACTTCTCACTGAGCACAGAGCAAAGTGCTGAGTTGAGACTAAAAACAATAGAAACATGTGTTCTAAGTAAATGTTAAAAGGGTAAAGGTCTTGGGAAATTGTATTTGTGATTGTACTGAACTTAAAACATTAGAAATATATAACTTGATACACAGAAATACTTGCCACATTTGAGTTTACAGATATGTACTTATGCTCACCAAAAGGGCATGAGTTGGCTGAAACATCAGATTGTTGAAAATGTTAAGAGCAAGGTTTTGACTTATTAAACATTCCATATGCTTTAGAGAATTTTCAAAAAGGAAGAGTAAGATTTATTAGGGTAAGAAGGGGGAAGAGGGAGCATCTAAAAAAAATCTTTTTCACTATAGCACTACTGTTCATTCTTACAAAAATAAAAATAAAACATATGCTCTCTATTCTATTTTTCTTAATTTTCAGTGAATAAAGGGTTCAACTACATATAGAAATAAGCATCTTGACAAGAGTTCAATATTTAGTGCTAGTAAGTGGCTTCAACACTAGTTAATATTAACAAATGACAATTTTAAAAAAAGAGTTTGAAATGAACTACTCTTGTGCTCTGCACCTGGTAATCATTCTGGATCTTAATAGACCTGTGTTCCTAGGCTACTGTCAGAGCAAAGATTTGGCAGTTTCAACCTGGAAGCACTTTGCTAAATTCAGAAGAAAAGACTCTTTTCGGGGCACTTGTAGCAAAGTCTTGCTTTTTTCCTGAGATAACTGATTTTCCATACCTTTCCTATTCTTGAAGAATGATACCACAGGGATCTCTGCACATGAATAATCTTCAGATTAGATTATAAACTTCTTAAGGCTTTTTATTCTGTAGTAAAAAGTCTTAAACATAGCACATGCCTAGTTGATATTCACATGCATCTATCTACATACATTAAGACAGCTTTCTATTTAAAGAAAGGTTTTTTTTTTTTAAATCACACCACAATGAGAATGGTAATTCTTTGATCCCTTCTATTGTGCTAACTTCAGATTTTAATGTATAATTATTTTTTCATTCCACTTGCAACATCACCAGCATAATATAACTTGCCCTCCAGACCCTTTCCTGTACGTCTTGATTGGCACTTACCAAAGACAGTCCTCGCTGGTACAGACTCTCTGTTGAGCCAGAATGAAACTTGGGAGAGAATAACTGTCATTATGCATGGCAGGTACGTTTGAATAACAAAATAGCCAATTTTTCTCTTCAGGTGGAAATGAGTGGTCATAACAACATATTCTCCTGGAGGGTGAAACAGACACTAAAGTGAGCAATTTGACCCTGAAAAGAAGTTATCTCTGGATTTTTCCATCAACAGCAAAATCTTAGACTTAAAACATGTCCCATGTGACATCTGGTTCCTGAAGAGACGTTTATCCAGGAAAGAACAGAGACATTATAAAAACACCAAAATGGGTTTGAGGATAAGACTGAGGTGCCAGAGATCTTATGGATATTGCTACACCCTTATCCTGGTGTATCAAACATTTAAGAGACATAGAGCATCTATTTACAGAATGGCTCTAATGACCATGAAGGCAAAGTGCAAGATCCTGATGACACATAGTAATGGATTTGAACAGATCAAATCCCCAGTTTACCACTGTGGAGGACATTCAGGCTGTCTAATGAAGGAGCTTTGGTGTCCAAGTTTGGGGGAATTCCAGTTCTAATGCCAGTACTTCCTTTCAGCTGCTCTGTGGCCCTAGGTAACTCATTTAGCTTAGCCTGATCTTTGGAATGAGGAGAGTGAGATATAATCCATGGTTTCTCAAAATTTATTTTGAGGAATACCTCCACCAGAATCACCTGGGAAGGTTTTAAAACATTCAGTTCTTCAGATCCCACCTAGATACACAAACCATTCTTTAAGGGAGGCCAAGGAAAATCCACTTCAATATAGCTTTTGAACTGTTCCAATTCATAGCCTGGGCTAGGAAACAATGGACTAGCTGGGCACACTTAATGTCTTTGTATATATCAAAGTCTGATTTCATTCAGAAAAGCAATTTCATTTACCAAAGCGACTGACATGCAACCCAAATTATAGTTTTTTTTTAAACTGATGTTATATTTTTTCAATTACAAATCTTAGAAAATTTTAGCTTTATCCACTTTGAGTACATACTTAGCTGTCTGTGGGTGGGTAGGAGAGAAATAGGTGTATTCTTACTAAGAAAACATAACTTTCTTTGGTATTCACATTACTTCACCTTTCTCCTTCCTTTCAACTCCAAATTTTGCCCTATGCAACCTGTGATTTATGTCTCAGCCCATGACCATCTAGCTTCAGCCCCTACAATGTGGCTAAAACTGTTCACAACCTTTTAATATCCCACTCTTCATATTTCTGCAAAGTAATCATAGAAGTTCCTGGTGTAGTTCTGCTTTTAGGTTTCTTCCACTTTTTTTTTTTTTTTTTTTTCTCTAACCAGGAATTTCCCTTCTCCTCCTGCCCCTAGACTCACTTGTATCTAAAGGGCTGCCAAACCCACAGCCCTAAGTGAAACTGCTTTCAAAATCAACCCATATCCCCAAATATCTACTGGACATCTCAGAAATACTGATTTTTCATTGACATCACCAACTAAATATGTTCAAAAACTGACATTAGTTAACCTTTCCCATAAAAAAAATAATGACCAGCATATACCTGTGCTGCTTTCCCATTTAGAGTCTATCTCTAAATTCATAATACTCTCTCATCTGTCTGCTCACTCAGACTAAAACCCTGGGATCAAACCTTGGATGTTAAGTATGGCTTCTGAGAGAGAGAGAAAGGAATCAATTGATCATCACAATTTTAATTTCTCCTGTGCAGTATCTTTCAGTCTATCTCTTGTTTCATGGTCACTGCTCTTATCTCCTTTGTAGATCTATTAACTGCCTTGTTTATCTCCAATCACTTCCTCATTCGAGTTTTCCCTAAATTTTGGCGTCAGAGTAATCTTTTTAAAGCGTACATCAAATCTTAAAATACCTTAATGGATTCCATTATCTACATTAAGATTTCTCAGCCTCAGCACTATTGACATTTCAGACCAGGTAATTGTTTGTTGTGGGGGCTGTCCCATATGTTTTTGGATTATTTGACCTCTACTCACTAGATGCTACTAGCAAATGCCCCGCCCTTCTCCACTGTGACAATCAACAGTCTCCAGTGTTCCTACTAACAAGCAAACTCTGTTACCTGGATTTAAGACTCTCCATATCATAGCTCTAATAAGCATTTCAGTGCCATGTTTCTTGCATTACCATGCATATTCACATCTCAGTATCATGACCAACAAAATTCTCTACTTCACATCTATTATTGCTGAATATTTTGTTCATCTTTGGGTTGGGTTCAGTCCATAGCAGAATAGGAAGAAATGTGCTGTAAAGGAAAGTTTATTAGCTTTGGAAGCAAATGGATTTGGGTTCAAAACTTAGATACGCTATTTTCTTTCTGGATAGCCATGGGTAACTTGCTTACAGTCTCTAATCCTCAGTTTCCTAATCTATAAAAAAAGTGAGAAGTATATTGTGGGGAGAATAAAGAATAAGGGCTCTAATTAAGATAATGCTATGTAAGAGTTTCAAAATAAATTTTGATTCCCTTCTCCATTTTCTTCTCTTTTCCCTCCAATCAGAATTGGTAAAAATATTGGTAAAATAAATGTATTTACTCTTTATAGGAGAAAATCATCCACACACACAAGTATGCTTTCACTGCTAATTGTTAATAACAATTGCCATTGACTGATCACTAGTAAGTAACTTCCAATTTATTTATAGCTTCTGTTTACATTTATAATAAAATCTCACACTTTTTATTTTAGCTAACTTATATCCTTATATTCCTCTCATCAAACTGAGAGTTAATTTGGAAGAGACAGTTCTTTGAATATAGCATGTTTTACATACTTTAAGTATTCAACATCTGTGCATGGTGAAAAGGGACGCATTGAGGTTTAAGGGCACTCATTAAATTAACATCCATGAGACTCTCTATTTGGGAGGGTAAATACAATGTTTACTAATTTCTTCTCAGTTTCTGTAGGTATCCTGGGTGATGACTCCAAGGTCCTCTGAAAGAAATGAGTGATTCAAATTTGAGAAAAAGGCAGAAAACCAATTTTTCCAGGACTACTAAAATGTAGTCTTGGGTGGACATGGCCATGTTACATTTCATCCTCTCAGGAGTATGCATTATTATTCCTAACCATTAATTCAAATAATTCATTAATTCAATTAATTGAATCAAATTCAAATTCAATTTACAAAATGTCATCAGCTCAAAGAAAAAAATCCATCTTTCATATAATGTCAGAAAAATGAGTGTCTATACATATTCCATTATCATCTTTTGTTGTTCGCAATGTGACATTTTAGGAAGATTCTGCGGAGAATATTATTTTGGAGGAGCTATTATTCCACATTATATTTGTTCTATAAACCACTTCCTTACTAACAAGTTAGAGAAATAATAGGAGGATTTCAAATCTGTTGAAATAATTTTCCTAAATTAAAAAAAAAATCTAAAAAGTTTTGGCACAGAACATGTAAGTAAGGAGAAAAAAAGGCAGCAAAATCAGAATCATGTTGTAATAGTTTAAAAATAAAAGAAGAACACAACAACAAAAAAATCAATCTCCTAAACTGAATTGAAAGAAATCTCTAGACATCAAGTGCTTATACACTAAGCATGTCAAATTCTTTTCCTCTAATTCAACAGTCTAGAAGAATTGTAATTCAAATATCCTTACATATCATGTAACCCTCAGGGAAGCTTGTAAATTAGATGTGACAATATTTCTGATACATTACCATACAAAATTAAGGAGAAAGAAAGAAAAGAAGCAGGGATAGAATTCTATAAAGGAGCTTTGAGGCTTTGTTTAGTAAATAGCTTCCATTTACTTGAAGAGTAAATACTTTGCTTAACTTTATTTGACTTCAGTTTCCTCATTTGTTCGATTAAAATAATAGTGCTTTACTTAACTATTTCCTAGGATGCTGGGAGGATACAATGAAATGATAGATATGAAAGTCATTTAAAAAAATTGAGTCATGTGCAAATTGAGAGTGTAAGATAGAAATGATAGAAATATATTCTCTCCAGCTCTAGAAAGCAACCATTCACTTCAACAAAGTTGTAGTGAACATTAGGTCCCTATAAACCTGTAATAGGTCCCTAATAGATCACTTTCCTTCCAAGTATTCTCAACTTTATGTTTTCTAAGCTATGTGTTTCCTCAGTTTTTACGCTGCTTTTTTAATAGGAATGAGAAATCAAAAATATCATTGAGCGAGGAACTGGTATTTTAATATTTGTGTCAAAGAGTTCTGGAATAGAAATAAGAAAAAAAAATTGGCTAGAGTTCTAGGCCACTGAATCTTTTTGGACCTGTCTCTTCATCTGAAATATGAATAGGTTGACCAGATAACTATAGAAGTCTCTTTGCCCTACCCCAATCCCTAGTTTTTACATTTTATGGCTACAGTTATTTCTCTGGAGATCATGTACTAGGCTTTGTAAGTGGGGGCTCTAAGGATCCTTGGATGAATGCTGATCACTCTTATTGCCCCTGGGTCAGGGAAAATGCTTCTTTTCCTCATTCATTTTGAGCCTGCAATGTCATCCTTAAATCAAGTCATCCAGAAAAGACATCTTTAAGAAAGAGGATCTCACAATTTCTCTTGGTCATTTGTTCTAAGGATAAATGACAGCCACTCATAAAGAAGAAACATTCTTTTCCAGCAAAGCTAACCTAAAATTCCTTTGATCAAATCTGTCTTTGACTTTGGTAAATATGAAGGTTTTACAGGCACCACTATATATTTTAAAAAGGCATTGCACATTATTATATTCTTATTTTCTGGCCATGATATTATCATTATGCCTGGTCACTAATTTAATTATTATATTTCTCTGTATAAGTCATATTTTCATGCTCGTTAGTCATTGTTATAATTTCTGCGCAGGCTCTCCTTCAAAAATTACTTAGGAAACATAATGCAGTATAGTAGAATGAGATAAGGGGCAATGTCTGGGGTCCAGTTCCAAACTGCCTTCTCTGATACTTCAAGGAGAAATGACTTCTTTATGTTATGTCACTCCCTTGTACTAACTCTATCATCATTATTAATAGTAATATCTAATATTTATTACATAATTTTTATATGTCAGACACTCTGCTAAGCAGGTTACATGCATTTTTCTTATTTCAATCTCACAGCAGCTCATGAAGTAGATCCTTTTATCATCTACAAATTGTACAAGAGAAAGATGAACAGAGAAATGTCTTGCCAAAGGTCAGTTAATAAGTAGCATAACCAGCATTTAAGCCTTCACAGTATAATTCCAGAGTCCACACTCTTAAATCCATGCTGTACCACAGCCTTGCATTTCACACATGTCTATGTTGCCTGTTACTAGTCATGTGGTTGAGCACTCTGCAGCTAGACTACCCCCAGGTTCAAATCTCAGCTCTGCCATTTCCTCGCTGTGTGACCTAGGAAAAGCAGTTAAATCTCTCTGGCTTCAATTATGTCCCATCTGCAAAATGGATATAATAACGTTAATACCTACATCCTGGGATTGTCGTATTAGAACAATGCCATGGAGCATGTTAGCTATTTACAGCAATCAATTATGAGTTTCTTTTTTTAATTAATTTATTTATTTGTCAGAGAGAGAAGGAGAGAGCAAGTACAGGCAGACAGAGGCAGAGGGAGAAGCAGGCTCCCTGCCGAGCAAGGGGCCCAATGTGGGACTCGATCCCAGGACGCTGGGATCATGACCTGAGCCAAAGGCAAGCCGCTCAACCAACTGAGCCACCCGGGCGTCCCCAATTATGAGTTTCTCGAGGGCAGGAATTATCATCTATCTTTCCCAGGCCCGATTACAATGTCAAACACAGAAAGTGAGTAAATGGTTGAAGGAATTAGTGAATAAATTGTATTGGATAACATATAATTGTATTGGATTTGAGAGCTCACTGGACTCATCCTTCCATGTGACTATAAAGGTTTTTCTCTGCCAGGTGAGTAGGTGTTCTTCAAACTAACTCTCCAACTTACTGTCTTCTCCCAAATCTGGTGGCAGACCTCAGGAAAGATATTGGGGCTTTAATGGTTTTGTACTGAATTTAAAAATCCAAGCATTGGATCGAGCCTCATATTCCCCCCTCCTGAAGTGATCTAGAGGTATTTGACTTGAAAGACATTGCTGGTAGTACCTATGAATGTGTGTTCACACGTAAGTTGGCTCAGGCAAGTAGGGAAACCCCTTCTAAGAGGTGATTTGAATTGCTTCTCTCCCTGCAGAGAATTTTAAGGTAGAGGAAGATGGTTTTTTACCTAATCATTCTCCATGTGGTGCTCTTTCTTGCTATCATTCCTGGTCTTCTGGCAAAAACAGGGAGGTAAAGCACTCAATGCCATTTATCTTAATATTTTTAGGACTCCGCAAGGATATGTGAAATATGGAATTGAAGACTTTAAAAAGATCTTTGTTTCTTCCCACAGACATCTATCAGGGTGGATTTTTGATGAGCTAAAGTGGACCCAGAGGAAGTGTTTAGTTCAGTGTTTTATTGTGAGGTTGAAAGTGTACACCAAATTGAGCCCCTACACCTGAGAATTGGCTCACTATTTTCCTCACCTCCCTCCTCCCCACCAATATCCATTATGGGAATGACAAGAAAGAGCTCTTATTTGTACTTGCTGCTTTAGCACAGAATGAGTACTTTTAACAGACCCAGAGTATGAGGTCCAGCCAGTTTGGTGGTGGGGGGGTTGGGCCACTGCCTCTCATCTCCTAGCTCCATGAATGCCTGTATATCATTTCTGAATAACTACAGTGTATGTAGGCTAAATCCTGATGAAGCCAGAAACATCTCCAAGTTTATCAGAATGAGCCACTCACTTTGCCGACATGGAAATTGGTTATAAGGAGGGATGCAATGACATGTCAAGGTCACAGTGGAGGCACTCCTTTCTTTGGGTAACCCTCCTGGCTTGCGTTTACTTCTGCTATTGAATGCATGCCACTGGGGTTGAGTTATTGTTGCTTTCACATCCTTCAGCCTTTATTCTAATGATAATGGAGAATTTCTTGAGGGAAAGTTCCATGTTTATTATTTTCAATGTTCTGGGCCTAAAACAGTGATTATTTGATTTCCAACAAATACAGATTAACAACATGAAAGTCAACCCCTGCAGCAATTCCTCCTTGATTATTCTAGGCTGGGTACATTTATTGTTTTATTCATTAGTTCACAATATTTATTTAGTGCCTCTTCTGTTTTAGCTACTATAGTAAATGATAGGGATACAGAAGACAGATATGGTCCCTGCCCTCACAAAAATGTTAATCACAGCATTCACCACCCATTTTGATAATTATAGTTTATGTGTTTGTCTTCCCTTAGACTTTAGATTCCATGACAGCAAGCTCTCTGCCTTGTCTATGACTGACTCTCCAGAGTCTACCACAATATCCAGTTTATAATAGCATTTGATTTTTAAAGGTGAACACTGCTTATTTTAGAATGTTTTCCCACATAACTTATGAGGGAGAGAAATTTTCAGTATTTTTCCATGTTGTGGATCTCAGACTACATACCATTTTGAGCAGTTACCATATATATGTTCTGCTTAGTGTTTTATATCATCTCATCTTTAATGCAAAAGTATAAAATGCCCACATTTTAGAGGAGACCAGAGTTTCTACTTGGATAAATGACTTTCCAAAGTCACAAGACTTCTATGTGGCAGGACCAGGACTTGAGTGCGTATCTTTCTCACTACAAAGCCTAAAATCTTTCCCCTATGCCACATGCATTTTTAACATGGGCAAAACTGAACAACAATCTTCTCCATTTTTCAAAAGAAGAAACAAATATTTTGGCTTCCAGAGTAGCCATGGTTGCAACAAAATAAGCAAAATGCAGATCCCATTAAACAGGGATTTTCCAATAGCCAGAATAAGATACACTGACCTATTACTCGAACTTGTTAGAATTATCAGGGTCCTAATATATAACCTGAAATCTAAGGAAGAAATTTTTTCTGACAAGAATAGCACATCTGCCCTTATATCTTACCAAGTTGCATTTTTTAAAGAAATTACCAAAGTGGATGAATTAATTTAAAATTTTAAAGACAGCTATAAAAACTTCTGGCTCTTTTTAGGTTTTCATTGATAGACCATAATTAAAATTATTGGGATTGAGGGAGGGTTAAAATCCAAATTTTTATAGTTTTCCAGCCCAACGATCACATTACATTTAGTTACAAATGGGTATTTGCATAACTAAACTCTTATTTCTTGAAGCAACTTCAAAATTTAAAATTTGGGTCCAGCTGCTTAATAGTATCTGCTCTAGTTCTTATGTATAATGATCACTGCTACAAATTCACCAAGATTCACTGACTCATTATAATAAATGAGACCTAGATAATATTAATAGCAAGATTTTTTGAAAGTTTTTTTATATGCCAGAAGCTATTAAAGTACTCTTCATGGATTTAATTTATGCCTTCTAACAACACTGTGAGGTGACCACAATCAACAAAGTGGAAGAGTAAGAATTTAATCCATACATTCTTCCCCAAAGTTCACATTTCTAAATATTCTGCTATCCTGATCACATAGAACTAGCACCTTATTTTGCAAACCAAGAAACAGAGGCCACAAGACATTAAATGAGGGATACAAGGGAACAAATCTATAGAGTTTACACTAGTTCCTAGCTTAGCTGGTCTCAGGTTAGTGAAATTTCTCTCTCTCTCTACTTATGTTATTGAAGAACTTACTGAATTCTCACATTCTCACAGAAACTGTTTATATTTCTTCTGACATATCTGGAATAATCAACTGGCACTTACCTGTACTAGACTGAACAATTCCTGAGTCTACTGTTTGCCCAAGAAGATCATACTGGTTTAGGCGTGACCCATCTTCTGCTACAACCACCGAGCGTGCTGGCTCTCTGGTCCACTCATAAACAACTTCTGCTCTGGTATAGGCATCTGAAAGGAAAGGAAGGAAAATGTCCATGTGTCATGTTACTTTGATACTCCTCACTAGCTGGTATGTGCTATTAGTTTCCTATTTTCAATTGCATGGTTCCAGAGAGCAGGCCAGGAAAAAAAGAGCCCATGTCCCTTAGCTTAGGAAAATTAAAACACGTTTTCCTGATTTGTTCAGTCATCTGTTCACTTTTACAACAAATGGTTATTAAGCATCTACAAAAGACAAAGGATCTTGCTGAAAAAATCCGTAACAAACAAGTTTCCCTGATGTTGTGAAATATGCATGGCAGTAATGGGGACAAAAACAGACAAGCTAATAAACACATAATTTCAAGTAGTGTTAAATGCAATAAAGCCATATACAATAGGCTAATGGAGTAGAGAATGAAGGATGTGGGCCTATTTTAGATGAAGGACTCAGAGAGGGTCCTTGAGGAAATGACAGTTAAATGTATGACAGAAATGAGAGTAGGGTATGTCTTGGGGAAGAGTTTGCTGGATAGGTGAACAAAGAAGTTTCTCCCTCTGGTCCAGATAAAAGCTTGATATGTTTGAGGAAGAACAGGAATACCAATGTGACTAAATCTGTGTACATGAGAGATGAAATATGGTTAGAGGCAGAAGCCTGGGTCCGGATTATGTCAGGCCAAGGGAAGGTCATGATCAGTGTGAAATATAACACCAGAAATTCTACCAAGCACCCATTTTTAAAGGAAGTGTAACTTTACTTTCTTTTAATTAATTCTCCTTTTTATGGATGTTTACTATCACGATGTTGACGTTGATGAGTTATACCATTTAGCTCATTGCACTTCTCAATCATTTTCATTTTCCATGTTACTTTTAACCTAGCCATCCTTCTACATGAGAGACCAGGTCATAATCCTGATCCATAGTACAGGAAGGTTGGGGGAAGAGCTGTATAGAATGAGTGAGAAGGAGAAGAAGAAGGGATTCCATAGCTTTTCTTGTTTCTAGTCACAGAATACCCACTACACATGGGGTGGAATGACAGTAGATGCTGTTAGATGTAGAGTGATATTAAGAGTTAAAAGAACAGCACATTAGCAAAAGCAGAGTTTCCAGGGTGTTTGAGAGGCTGATATGATAGCAAAAGTTGGCTTTACTGTGAAGGCTTTACCCGATGGCCAACTTCTGCATTAGGCACAATAGACAAGGTATCCGGGGTCCACAATACTTCTAGGTGGCCAAAGAATGTGTTAATTACTTTTAAAATCAGAAAAAGTGGCTATAACCCTGCTTGGAGTATATTAACCTAAAATATATAAGTTAAAAATATAAAATTGTAAATTAAAATAGAATTATTTATTTTTTAGAGATTTTATTTATTTGACAGAGAGCACAAGAGAGAGAGCATCAGGCAGAGGGAGAGGGAGAACCAGGCTCCCCACTGAGCAAGGAGCCCAATGCGGGACTTGATCCCAGGACCCTGGGATCATGACCCAAGCCAAAGGCAGCTCCCCAACCAACTGAGCCACCCAGGTGCCCCTAGAATATACTTTGAATATATTTTTTGAGGAATTGTTCACAAACACAAGTGCCTAGAGCCGGTAAAAGTTGTAATACGTCCCTGCTTCACCCAATGCCCATCCCAAGGTAACCAAATCTTATGTTTTGTTCAAATCTGTGTTTGTCCAAGCTAAGACATTATGAGATGTGAAGTAATGGTGGCATTTTTACACATATGTGAAGGTGCCACAAGAAAGATGAGAGCCATGCCTCTCATTCTCTGCAACAAAACCTCCTCTTATCTCTGGGATGGGTTTTGCACAAAGGTGTGGTCAGTATTCTCCTGATTTTACGTGGATGTCCACTGTGCTCCAGCATCATTTCTGGGCCAATTTACAATCATCTATTTTTTAATAAATTTTTTTCAGAAGTTTGAGAGAATATACTAGGAACTAAGTTAGTGGTTACTGCTTCTTTCATAAATGTGTAAGACTGATAAACGAGTGGTTCTGGAATTTGTTCTCATTGATTTTTCTTTTTTAATTGTGGCTGTCCTCATTGACATACACACACACACACACACATATATATATATATATATATTTATATATACATATATATACATATATGGCTTTATTAAGGTAAAATTGACAAATAAAGTTATAAGGTATTTAAAGTATACATCATGAAGATTTGATATACATATACATTGTGAAATAATTCCTACCATTGAGCTAACATATCTCATTAACTTAAATTTTGAATCATTTCAGCACTGCATTTCTTAAGGAGGAGGACTGCATTTGTTACCATCTAAAACATGTTTATTTTTAAAAATCCCTCAAAGAAGTGCAGAGCACTAGTGGAGAAGAACCATATTGCTCACAATTTGTAGGAACCTATATTCAGTAAAATATTTTTCCCATCATGATAAATTTTTTTTAAAGATTTTATTTATTTATTTGACACAGAGAGAGAGATTACAGGTAGGCGGAGAGGCAGGCAGAGAGAAAGAGAGAGAGGGGGGGAAGCAGGCTCCCCACCGAGCAGAGAGCCCGATGCGGGGCTCGATCCCAGGACCCCGGGATCATGACCTGAGCCGAAGGCAGAGGCTTTAACCCACTGAGCCACCCAGGCGCCCAATTTTTCTTTTTTCAATGGGAAGGTCTAACCTAAGAACACATCTCAAGTTTATGGTAACACAGAATCACTGATTGTTAACATGGAAGGACTTTAGAGGTTATACAGTTTGTCTCATTTTACAGATGATAAACTAAAGCACAGAAACATTGAATGGCTTATTTAAGGGCTTAAATATTTAAATAGCTCTTTAGTGAAAAAACAGAGGTAAGAGCATAGAATGACATTCTTTCTACCCTACTGTTATTAATAAGGGTTTCCTAGGCAAAAACTGTATATGCTCAAAATCCAAGCAAGGGGATACTTAGTGGTCAAGTAATTTGGAATGAAACCAATTCTAAACCTTGTGTCATTTTTGTAACAAATGAAAAAATTCTTGCTACTGTATTGCACTATCATTAGCAGTAGTTCCTGGACTCTACTTTTTTGAACTTCATCATGTGTTGCTGATAGTTGCTGCTAATATAGTTTTAGACGAAAAAATTTGTTACCATCCCCTTTTCACTTCATATAATTCAATGTCTCACACTTGCAATCTCTTAGAAACTCCACCGTGTATGAAATCTACAATAAACTCAGTGTTGTTGTGAAAGTGGAGATGACATATTGTCCATGTCTCTCAATGGAAATCTCCCAAAATGCAGAGTGGACCCACAAGGTTAAACAGGGGATGGGGATGAAGGAGAGCACTTGTTGTGAGGAGTACCAGGTGTTCTATGGAAGAGTGGATTGACTACATTGGACACCTGAAAATAATATTACACTGTATGCTAACTGGAATTTATTTTTTTAAAGATTAAAAAAATATTTAGGGGGAGAGAGAGAGAAAGAGCATGAGAGAGCATAAGCAGTGGGAGGGGCAGAGGGAGAAGCAGACTTCCCACTGAGCAGGGAACCCAATGTGGGGCTTGATCCCAAGACCTCAGGATCATGACTTGAGCTGAAGGCAGACACTCAACAGACTGAGCCACCCAGGTGCCCCAACAAACTAAACGGAATTTAAATAAAAACTTAAAAAAAAAGGAAAGTTGGTGTTTCATGATATAAGGCATCACAATAGATGATATACTTTATTTCTTCATTTTAGTACTTAGAAAGTAGGTCCTATGACTGCTTCCTTCATTTGAGACTAAACAGCATAAAGAAGATAAGGTTAAAAAGAGTCTTCAGCTACTTAGTCAAAATGTTGAGCTCAGATTTAAAATAAATTAGCAGATTACCTCAGAAAAATTTTTAAAAGAAGACAAAAAACTTTGGGTGGGCTTATGAAAGAACTCTGTGGTGCTACAACACTGGGAACATAGACTTGGTATCAGAAGAGCATCTGCTAATAGACACTATCTCTTCACTATTACAGGCCTTTGTCTTTTCATTTGTATGAAGCAGGTGCGCTAAATAATTTCCAAAGTTATTTATTATTCAGAATTCATTTAAATTTCTACTTATCCCTCTCTCCTTATTTACAAGGCACTATGCTTGATAATCAGCCAGGAAACCATCATTTATCAAGTCCATAACTAGATCTAGCGCTTGCGTAGATCTTATTGTCAGAATATCATCTGAATCTCTTTTTTAGAATCAAAGCCTTCTTTGTATTTTCCTCAAAAGCAGTTAAAAGATGTCAACTAAATCATGCACATTGTCTTCTGGTTATATGGCCTTTTGAAGATGGCTTTATCCCCAATAAGCAAAAAGAGTGATGTAACACTGACAATCAGGGTCTAATGGAAAGTGGTGATGGAAAGTGGAAAACATCTGCTTTTCTGAGGTTAGTTCCTATCAACATATGGATGATTTTGCTTCATAAACATTTATTACATAGTATTCTACTAAATTATTACAAAATCTTCTAGCTTATCTCTTGATTATTTTCTTCTGTGTGATTCTGGCAAGCTGGTTGCTTCAAAAACTGGGTCAATGCATTTTTAGCCCACTTTTGCCTCAGTTTCTTCATTTCAGAAGTATGCTAACTAGGCCAGGACAGAGAACTAACTATACAATAAATCAACCACCACTCCTTCTTCTCAAGCCAATGGCAGGTGATGGTAATTAGTCATGGCACTCTCCCACTGAGCTCAGATGCTTATTTTCAATTTCAAATCTTCTCTGTTTAATTACCCACAGGTCTTAAATCCTTTTCTGAAGCAATCTTCTCTGAGAGTTAAACATTAAAGGGGCATTTAAAACCTGATTACTATAATTTTTATCTATCCAATAAATATTTATTGAGTGTCTACATCATATTAGGCTCTGTACTAGGAAATGCTGAACAAAATAGGTTGTGCTTTCATGGGAGTTTTACAGTCTCCAGACAACAAAAATGTCAAGCAATAAAAAAACCTAAAATTATTGCTAAAATACCTCTAAATTAAACATGTATTATAATCAAGAAGATGGGTGGGACTGTATGTAAATTTAAATAAGGTCATTAGGGAAGCCCCAGAAGATGACATTTATGCTGAGAAGTGAAAAATAAAGAAGCCACTTACATGAAGAACCAAGGGAAGAGTAACCCAAGTAAAGAGCATGTATAAAGGCTCTGAGGTAGAAAGCAGATTTTTATTTAACTTCAGTTTTCTTACATGAGACATTATGTGTTTTCTACTTGCTATCCATTTCCTCCTTCCTAAAATACCTCCTACTTTCTTCAGGCTAACAATGTGCTTATTTAGGAATATTTCTTCCCAGCCTCATTTGTAGTCAGCATTGGCAATGAGACACATCTTTGATTAATGAGATACACGTAAATGTCTGCTAGGATTTTAGGGAAAGCTTTTATCTCTTCAATACAGGTGCTCGTTCTTTCTTCTTTGCCCACTATTCTTTATTTTGAAAGCAGATGCAATGGTTGGAGTTGCAGCAACCATTTTGTGATCAGGAAGAACATCTAAGGGCATCTTAAAACATCATTGTTGTTAAGATGCTGACAAAACAACAATCAACCAACAATCACTTACCACCATTCATCTTGTAGAAAAATGTAAACCCCTCTTCTTTTTCAGCTAGCTATACTATCGGCTTGAAAGCATTCCTGACTAGTATACTAAACAAATAATTTGTTGTTCCAAACAAGGTATTTCTGAAGGTAAAAGGGGGCACTATTAGTAGTTATACCAGGATATTAGGCAAAAGTAAGTACTGCCCCAGGCAACCTATAATGCATGATCTTCCCAAGTATAAAATTTTGTGGATTAGATGAGCTGATACATATACAAATGTTTAATATACTGCCTGGCATACAAGTAACACATAATACATAATATTGTTAAAAATGGAGGTGGTAATCAGGAGAAAATATAGTAGTCTGTAACATAGAATATACATTAAATTGGGAAAAGCGTGAGGAGGAGGGAGTTATCACCAAAAGCCTGTTTGGCTGACAATTTCTGAAGTAGTTTGTCCTTGGGTTTCAGTATAGAATTCGATTTATAAATAAACTTGTCTTTCCATGACTAGAGCTGCTAGGAGCCTGAAGGCCCTTTGCTATTTTCTTTGCTTGCTGTCTTCCTACACCACCACTATTTTTTTTTTCTATGAATCATATCTTCACCAAAATAGTTGCTTAGACTGTCTGTCTAGTGGGAACAGAAAGATGGTTAGGTAGTCCAGGAGGTGACTAAGTCCAAAAGTAACTCTCCTGCAGGAAACCAGGAATACATTTTTCTTACTTCTTACTCCCTTTATATATGCATACTAGTCAAAAGCAGAAGGCTAGAGGAAGACAAGAGAACCTGACTCTGCTGGGCAGAGTTCTGTTCTCTTGGCTCCTCTAATGTGTGCCTGCATAGTTTCAAATAGCAGAAGCCTCAACAGTTACCATAAAGGTATCTAGGATATCTTCAAAAGCACTAATATACCCATAAATTTCATGGGATATCCAAACAGATCTAGAACTTTTCAAAAGGTTATGATTAGGGTAAATTCTCATCAGACAATATTTGTTAGGTGTAGGCTTCATTATGAAGAAACGATTATCATCCACTGCTGCCACCTACCAATATTTCCATCTGATAAACAACTTGCAATATTCTTAAGGTCAAACAAATGTCAGCAATGATACAAAATAACCACAGTGATCTCCATCTATTGGCAGGGAGTTATTGTCTATGTGGTAAAATCATCCATACTCCACTTGTTTTTCTATGAATACAGCTCTAACAAAAGTAGAATTTTTCCACTAATTAATTAAATACACTCTTTCTTATAATAATCTCTTTCTGAAATAACATTAAAAGTAAAATGAAAGATTACTTATGAAAGTATTTTTTAAACGTTTTTATGTATTTATTTGAGAAAGAGAAGGAGAGAGAGAGAGAAGGAGGAGGGGGATGTGGGGGTGGGGGCGGGGAGAAAGAGACTGAGCAGGAATCCTGATTAAGGCTTGATCCTAGGACTTGGAGGTCATGACCTGAGTTGAAGGCAGACAATCTTAACGTACCAAGTCATCCAGGCACCCCTAGAAAGTATTTGCAGCAAATCATTGAACTTTCCTCATTTTTATCTTTTTTTTTATCTGTCTTCTAACAGGCTTTACTAATTGGAGGTTTCTTGCTTAAAGACTTAGGTCTCTCAGGGGTGCCTAGGTGGCTCAGTCAGTTAAGCATCCTACTCTTAATTTTGGCTCAGGTCATGATCTCAGAGTTGTGAGATCGAGCCCTGCATCAGGCTCTGCACTTAGTATGGAATCTATCCATCCCTCTCCCTCTATTCCTCCCCCCGCTCTCTGTCTCAGATAAGTAAATGAATAAATAAAGTCTTTAAAAAAAAATAAAGACTTAGGTCTCTCATAAGAATAAAGAAAAATTAAAATTAAAAATTTACTCACAGCTTCCAAATTTTAGTGGGCAGGCATGTGCATCCATAGGAAAGTCCTCCAAATGCATTGGACACTCAGCTCTCACCGTCAGCCTTATCAGTTGAGGAAAACAGAGGATATAATCAAGAGCCCTATAGATTGGGCACTTACTGATAAATACAACTCGATGTTATTAACTATAGCAAATATATTAAGAAAAGCAAGAGAGGCAGGCACAAACAGCAGCATGATACTGAGCTCTTAACCAAAGTATCTAAAAGGAATTATTTACAACAATGATTGGATTTTATTTGTTTTTGTTTTGAGAAAAACAATGACATCAGATTTTGTATGATGGGCAAGCATTTGTTATGTTTCCGAGGATAAGCATCTTTACTTAATCCACCTAAACCCAGAAAATCTCTCAAGATTTAAACTAGATGTAAGCGAATAAATACTTGGATGAAGACTTGGTGGAGAAGAAGACGTGGATAGCTAGGAAGAGAAGAGGATGTCTCCTCTGCTCAGGGCAGCTCTCCCTATCTCCTTCTTTAAAATAGCACCAAATGGGATAAACCAACAAAGGAAATAGGCAAAGGAGAGTTTGTGGCTGATCTCACTATATTCCCACCACTTCGTTTTATACAAATTTACTGTCTCATGGAAGCCAGGACTCTACTTGGCTTCTCTTTAGTCCCTATCTTCGGTTCTATTTATATCTGAAAAATATATTTCACTGAAATATATTTGATTTTGTTTGGTGGAATTATGAGGGAATTTATGCCAAATTCCTCACATGGTTCTTATAAAATATATTCACTCATATTATTAAGTAGCTCAAGAAATGTGATAGGGATGGCTTTATAGTCAGTAAACTCATTAAATTATAATGTTGATTAAAGCAAATATGAAATGTATAAATTAATGATCAGACTTGCATCTTAAAATCAAAATATTAAGGAAAGTGATGACATATTAGCAAAGGTGATTTAGGAGTTTAGGAGTTTAGGAGATGGGCAGTAACAGACTAGTTATTGATGAAGAACACAGCACACACCAGGTAGTATGACTTGGGCAACTTTTCAGTAGGTACAAATCTTGCCCCAGAAAATTGTCAGCTGTGAGGAATAAATATGGAACTTAGGCTCAAAAACAAGTGTAGGGTGTTTTGTAAGAGGAGAATATTTCAAGTCTCAATTATAAATAGATCGTACTTGGATGATCTGGAAAGGTCTCAGCACGTCTGTCCACTGATCCTCCATTTTCTCTCTCTCTCTTTTTTAGAAATTTGTCATTCTTTAATTCTATTACATGTTTACTAGTTGAGTCCAACATCTAAAGCATCTCTTGAAGCATTTTTTTCCCTTTCTTTTTCATTTGGGTATTTTGTATAAAAAGGTAGAAATTCTGGCATCTTTCTTCAAAAACAAGAATCACTTTATTCATACATTAAACAAAATCCACCAAGTTTAGGATTTTGCCTCCATTAACTTTTTGTGCCAGAGGAATACTTGGGACAGTCTGAATTACTAAGTACTGTCCAGGTCTACAAAAACAACACTCTAACAAGTCACTTGGGTATGAAATAACTGCTTCCCTTAAGAATGAGTCTGGACAGTTTTTAATTGCTTACAAATTAGGAATATTTTAAACATTTTTTTCTTTAAAAGTATTCACAATGTTTTTTGTTTCATATTTTCTTCATTGAACCATAAATGAATAAAGATATCTAGCTGCCAGGTTTTCCAATAATCTGAAAATGGAGAAATGTTTATTAAGCAGGAATTATATATATATATATATATGTACATACATATATACACATTCACACATATATTCTTTATATATGTAAATATTCTTCAATGTAAGCAAAATTAAGAATATTTATATTCTCAGTCTAACTAATAATAACATTATAAATTCAGATACTTCTTCTAAGTGCATACTTCCACATGAATCTACAATTTTTAAGATACTTGAACTGTTCTTTTTTTATTATTTTTCTCCTTTTTTAAGTAGAAACATTTTCAGATACATACCTTGAGACTGCTTCTAGAAATCTGATCTAGAAATTATTGGGATGCAGCAATATATGAGGTTAGTAGTAGGAGTAGAAGTTCCTCATATTGAATTAGAGCAAGTTGGAGAGATACTTGCGACATATTACTTAATATATATTATAAGCCCCCCCACTTTACCTAATCATTTTACTTAATGAAGAAGAAGAATGCTTGCATAAAATTACAGTCTTTTTTTTCGTAGCGGAGTAATTATTAAGGTTGAAAATAAAGGGCAAAGAGGAAACCAGATGCTCCACCATGGCCCATCAGCTTCATGATCACATATATATGGAAGAGAAGTACAGAAAGAATCACAGAGAGAAACACAGTCATCCTCACCTCATGGTGTATAACAAGGTGCCATCCTCTGTGATCCTCAGGAGTTTGTTGGGCATGGTCATGTTGTGTGCCACTGACTTCTTTCCATTGTGAAAAAAGGTATCCGGAGTCCAAATCTTACTTGCCATTAGGTTATTTAACCGGAGAACTGTCATGGGTCCTTTAAATTTTAATCTTTCATCCTTCCAGCTTTGACGGAAAAATACATCTATTGTATATTCCTAGATAATTTTGGAAAATGGCAAAGAGTTCACGGAGATGTATTTTGCAATGCAAATACTCAGACAATGCATAATTTTTACAACTTTAAAAGCAAAATATGAGCTAGGTGACGTTTTCAAAAGTAAACTTGTGGTGGTCTGTACACAGTGGTGTCAGGTGAATCATTTTTGAAAATATCTAAAATGCCTGAAATATTGATTGGTCAGAAAAAAATCCACAATTATCTCCTCAAGTATGTGAAAAGAAAATCATGCCCTTCTCCCTATACCTCTACCACACCAGCACTCAAAAAAATAGAATACAGTACACATAAAAACAAAACTCATGCTGGAGCTTACTGTATACAGGAAAATGTTTAAATTAGATAACGATAGCTACTTAAATACAGTATTTTGGGGGGCCTTTCCATAGTCTGAAAACCTCACAGTCAATTTCAAATCATCCATGGTTCTAATACTAGCCTGGTAATCTCATCTCTTTTATGGATAAGTAAAAAAAAATTTTTTTTACAGATAATGTTTATAGTCTTTCAATTTTCCACAACAAAGAAGATTATGAAAATAATGTTTCACTGTTAATTGGGATCTTTGCAAAAAAATGCAGAATATGAGGGTGTGTGTGAGTGTGTATCTGAGTATATGTGTGTAGAAGACACATGAGAAATGTGTGAAGCTCATCATCATTCACAGCCAGGGAATCTATTTATTTGAATAAACACAGCATTCCTTATGGCAATACCCAGAGACAAACATCTGCTAATCTGAAAACAAGCAATGTGACTTACCAGCTCCTAAAACTGAAAAGGGTAATATCCATCTTCCTTGCAGCACTTGCTACACTGACACTAAATTTGGAACTTAATGGTTTGAAATAAAGATTACCACATTCTCCATTAATCTTAGCATGCTCCAAACTGGAAGGAAGACTAACTTGAAAACATCATGCTACATTTTCTTAATCCCCTAAACTCTAATACATTAGAAAGCTGTTTTTTTTTTTTAAATCTTATACATATCATCTTTAGAACATGCAGAAAAAATAATGTCTGTGTCTAGGCATATTTTGCATGAATTTAACTATCTGCCTTTTTCTCAAGCTTTAAGTAAGATTGGGTAAAGACTGTGAAGAAAGGTTTATCCTTCTGCCACATGTTTGGTATAGCTGAGACCTTCTGATCAAGTAACTAATAATAATTATTGGATAGTTTACAGAGGACCGGGCATAGCGCTGTATCTTGACTGAAACAACAACAAGGAAGTGTAACATGATGCCAGTTTATGTTTGTGGGCAAGACAAACTACCTTGTTTGTTGCTTAGGCTTTTCTGTGTCTGGAAGTGTGACGTGAAAAGGCACTGAGATACATGACATAGGAATTTACTCACCCGGAAACATTTGTTAAGCATCTTTAAATTTAGCAGAAGGAGAAATTGCTTAAATTTGGATGCTGTAAAGAAAACTCATGGAGTAGGATGGGCATACAATGGTATTTTCCATGAGGAGAGAGATGGGGTGGGAACCTATGGACTACATTGGGAAATAATACACAGGAGCAGTGCTTGCCAGGAAGCAAAGGGATGGATTTACCCTGAGCTCTGTATGTTCTCTTCTCTGGACGATAGGCTTATGAGATATGGGTATGATAGTCAGGACATTTCTATTACTCAGGAATCAGCCACATAAGCTCTATTTTCTATCCAACTGAACTACTTTAGCCTGTCAAATAGTAGAAGAACAGTCACTTGTTAAGTCAAGATGCCCAACTGACCATATTCCTATGAATCCAAAAATTTTATTTAGTTGATTTCTTCATTTGCTCCAAGGAGATTTTTGAAATTGAAATAAATGTTAAATATTTTAAAAACTTTAAAATAGATTTATTATCAAATCTTTGATAAGATACATCCCAAGGTCAGTGATTCCAAAAATTATGTCAAAACTTGCCAAATTCCTCATGTTTACATATTTGTCATGTTTACAACCAGCTTCACTTACCTGCGCTAATGTCAGACACTGAAATTCCCAAATTCATATGATATTCTCCCTCCAAATACTATACTGGCCACACAAGCATGCACACACACACTGCAAAACTAACTGGATAAGCTTTCATTTCCATGTTCCCTTCAGCTGGAAGTGGAAATGAAAAGTGAAATAAAAACACTTGATAACGATCATATCCTATCTAAGCAAGAGCGTAAATATTTGGTGTCCCATTTTCTAAGAACTGCCCTTGCAACATTGCCATGGTAGCAGCAGGAGGTTCTCAGCATGACCTCACCCTTGGGGTCATAGTGCACTAGACCAGGAGGGGCCAGAGCTCCTTCTTTAGAAAGCTGGAATATGAGAGAGGAGAGCAGAAGCGACAGCATAATGGTTATGGATGTAAGTTCTAAACCTGCTAACTAGAACTGAATAGTCTGTCTGCCAGATGTGTGACTTTGGGTCATTCTCTATACTCCAGTTCCCACTCTATAAGGTGGGGATCAGACAGTAGTGATTTCACTTACCTATTGTAAGAAGTGAGTTAATGATGCAACTGAACAGTTTACAAGAATGTCTGAAACATAGGAAGTTCTCAGTAAACAGAAGTTATTTGTCTCCCCATTTCTTTGCTTATCAACACAAATTTATATTAGATTTCAATGTAGCTGAGAATGAAAAAAGTGCCCTTTGTTTGGACTGGTAGCAGGAGAGGAAACCTCAGGAAAGTGAGGTGGTCATAACCAAGTGAAGTAAAACCTGAAGGCAAAGGAAAAGACTCTACAGAAGACTGAACAAGTAGGAAGCTCTGACAAAGATGCTGTTCAAGGTTCAGTGTTCTAGCTGCCACCATTCAAGTGACAAGTCTCTCCATGTTACCCTGTTCAATAGAGTAGGTCGCTGGAGAATGTGAGTCTTACTCTGAAGACTGGACAAAACATCCGTTATGTTCCTAAATAAATATTGTTTTGAAGTGTTCCCACTTGCATCATCTACTACCATCTGTTTGTGCTTTGACTTCATACATTTTCACCACCATGGAAAACAGGGCTCTGCAATTGTGCTGCCTGGATATTTCTGTCAGAATCTAGTGCCCTGGGATTGTGCCGTTTGATTGCCAATTAATGGTTTTTAAAATAAAGTTAAGGAGTTGTCCTAATTTTGTTTTCTATTCCAGATGAAGTCAGATGCCTTGGGGAGCTATGGAACCTCTAGGGGCACATAGCCTGAGTTCAAGTTGCTACTTAGCTAGGTCACTTTCCTCCTCTGGAAAATGTGGATAATAACAATACCTAGGTAAAATCATGAGTACTAGATGAAATATGTTCTATAAACCTATTAGCATGGTGCTTGACATATTGTAAGAATTCATTACTGTTGAATTCTGTTATTATGATTATCCTTATTAGATATTTTATTAGTTATCACTTTAAAAACTACAAAGCTTTTCTTGTCTTGAAAAATAGCCTTCATTGGCCTTCTAATTTTGATAGACTCTAAATCATACTGCTCTTTATTTGTAATTCACCCATAATGTGGTTTAAATGAGTAATCTCCAACGAATTGGCCAGGTAGCCACTTAGCATATCAGTTGTAGACCTGGGTAATTTGGTCCTCTGAAGAACAATTCAAACATTATCTTGTTCAGAAATTTTAGGCAACAGAAAGTATAACCAGCTTAGACACTCTGTTCCTTCTTTTTATCTGATTTTTGACTAAAGGCCATTTGTGAAAAGTAATGCACAAGTCATAGACTTAATGGTGTATCAAAAACCCTAACGTACACCTTTAGTCCAAGACAAAAAAAAAAATCAGTGTTTCCTTAAATGACAATCTAAGCAAGTAACTCAAAGATATGCCAAATATTTTCCAGAGAAAATATGCCTTTATTTGAGCACCGTCCTGTAACAACTTGTATTGAGCATCTAATCTTTGTGAGGCATTATGAAAGATGCCAGCGATAGAGAATATTCATTTTTAATTATGATGATGATAATGATAATAATGATAATGAGGAGGAGGAATAATATCATTATCAGTGTGTGATGTTTGTAATGCTTCATCCCCTCTTGATGTTTCCATTTATGAGAAGAGAGCTTCACCGGTGCAAAACTTCTGAATGCTCTCCAATCCCTCATACTCCTTTATTTAGAGAGGGGAAGAGGGAAGAATAATTTCATTTGATGGGTAAATCTGGAAGGAGAAATCAATCTTGCCTATCTCGGCCTCTTCTTGCTGCTCTGTCCACAAGACTCACAAATTCTGATGTTTCTCCATGCTAGAAGTTTTATATGGACAGTCTCTGCCCTAACAAATGGAGGCCAAAGTCTTGCCAGGTGACTGGATGGGTTAATCAGATCGATTCTGATGTTTACTCTCTGGAAACTCACTTGTCTACAGATATAAAGCACCTTCCACAGGACCTTAATAATTAGTAATGAAGATGATTATTCTCAATTTCCACATCCCTTATTTTATTATCTTATTTCTCAAGAGGTTCAGAACTCAGGAAAGAGGGTATTATTTGTTGAGTCTCACAAGACTTTGTCGTAAAGACAATAGAGACACCTAAACCTATCATTAAATAAGTAGTAATTCAACACTTACTATAAGGCAACCATGCGCTGATACTTTGAGGGATGTGAGGCAAATGTATCTTTACATTTTTCGGCATTACTTTAGGAAAATAAGACATTTATATAAGAGAAATAACCTTACAAAGCAGTGTTATAAATGATGCCAAAAGCTAAGCTATTATTTTATAGTCAATAAATGTGACTAGAATACAGAAAGGTAAACCTCATCCATTATCGGATTAATCAAAAAAAAAAAAAGGTTTTCACTAAGCTTTTGGGTCTTGATTTGGGCCTTTGTGGAAATGTAGAATTTAGATGGGTGGGAAACAGAGGGAATTTTCCATGTAGGATACACAGCATGATAAGGAGTTCAGAGGCAAAAATACTAACTATTGAGTTTACTGAGAGTTTATTGAGTTTATTGAGCACTATCTATAAACACTTTATTTACATTGCTCATTTAAAATTCCTAACTCTCTTACAAGGAGAGGCTATTACAATAATACACACATTGTAGAGACTTTGAGGCATACACACTTTAGTGATTTGCCCAAGGTCATGCTATTGGCAGTGGTGAGATGTAAATTCAGCCAGCCTGGATCCTAGACAAGTTCAGCTCACCCCCAAGTGCTATGGCCTCACAGAAAGTAGTACTTAAGCAAATGACTAAAGTAAATTGTCAATATTAGGAACAAGAGAGGATGGGTGGTAACATCATCTGTGAACTGTATGGAATACAGGCAGAGGAGTTTAAATTTGACCTTAAACCTGACTGGGATCTATTAAATGTTCTTAATTAGAAAAGTAGCACGAGAGAATAGTGCTTTAAGACAGAATTCCAACATAGGAGAATCACAAGAGGTCCTCAGAGTGAATAGTTTAGCAAAAAATAGTGTATAACAATATTTCAAGAAAGTGGTCTAGAGATCAACCCCTATAAGTTGCCAAAGAAATAAATACACACTTAGAGCTAATTATTGTATTCCTATTTCTTGCATAGTAATAATTGCTGACATTCATTGAGTGCTTCCTATATGCTAAGAACTCTTAAATGCTTTTCATGTATGAATTCATTTAATATTTATGATAACCCCACGAGGTATTATCATCACTCTCATGTTGCACATGAAGAAACTGAGGCAAAGAGATGTTAAGGAACTTAACACACTCTTATAAGCACAGAAGTTGGGAATATAAACCCAGACAGCATTCTGGTTCAGAAATCTATATTCTTACCTAACACTCTCTTATGCTTGGTGACTCTGATTTGCATAGTTGGTACATTTCATAACCTATGTTAAGATCTAACCTATCTAATTATCCTGAGCCAGCATTTCCCAGTGTTTGGCTCACAGAGTATTAGCTCTACAGAATGTCAACAGTTACCACATTAAAGGTTTAGACAAATATGACTGGAAAACACTACATTAAATGTAGTTAAACAGGCTTCCTTACTTCAGGCCTTGTCAGAGCTGCCAAAGTGGGTACACTTGAGAATTTCCACACTTTGAAAAATGCTGGTTTTAACTGATTTTTTTTATAACTTTTATTCTCAATCACTTTAACTATTATGAAATCAGAGAACTTTTATGTAAAGATGGTGTTAACAGAAAGGCATTTCAAAAATAATACTCAATAAATATATCTTTGAAATATTTCATAACAGTGTGTCTTCATGGACTCTTTATGATTTTTTTATTACATAGGAGCTTGGCTATTATGAGTATGAAATATTACATCAGAGTTCTACTCTTATACTAATTCCCATCAGATAGAAGAGAAATTCATGTTAACTTATTGGGTTGGGAAAAGAAAGAATAGGTATGCATTAATTTTATTTTCATTCTTGGTAATAATTAATGAATTCCCTTTGCAGTGAAGCTAAACATTTCCCACCAATGTGTTTTATTTGAACTATTTGTCTGTCTAATTCTGGTCAACTATTCACTCAGCTTTTATACTCACATCCCCTTTCTAGCCAAGAATAATTCAGAAATCATGATGCTCATGGCTATTGTGTAAGAATGCTGGCTATCTAGAGACATAGCATCTTTTAATCAACATGCCCTCCTAAATAAAATGTAAGGCAGATTACACTATTTGGCTTACAGAAGATAAGCCAAGTCAAAGCAATCTTTTCAGGGATGGTAAAAAAGAAGACTGCAGTGGTTGATATCATAAATGGGTTTGGTCTGGAAAGTAAGTGAGTATTTTCTATGATATATATTATATATTAGTATATGTTATATATTATGCATACAGAAAAACACAAAGATATAGCTAAGCTATTTCAAGTTGTTCTCTAAGTACTTGTTTTATATTTTTCCTTTCAAAAGTTAAACTTAGGAAATACACCAAGAAAACCAAAAATGCAGTGTCACTTACCATATCATGGTCTGAAACAGGTCCAAAACTGGTGACGAAGATGTCAGTCTTCACTTCAGTTACACGCTCTGATGAAGCAGGAAATTGGGACAGTGAATGTCTATCAACAGTCCTTATTAGATCTCACTACCACATACTCACACCCAAATGGGAAATTTATTGGCTTTGATTAGCTATTTCTAAAATTGGTCCACTGTGTAGTCCTGATAATTTACTGCTTACACATGAAATTTCACAGTTAGTATTTTTCAATGGAGAATGGATCCTAAATATGCCACTTTGGGAGGCAGACTTTATGGAGAAGTCAGCTGCTGCTTAACGAATTCCTTAAGAATGGGCACACTTTCCTAATGATACCAAGCCATTTCACATTGTAATAAAAAAATATGTTGGCATATGGGTGTCATTTAAGCTTAAATACTCTTACAGAGCTCACCAGATCCTCTAGCTATTTCAGATACTTCTGGGAAGTATACAGTATACTGTAGCAAGCTTTATTAACTCCTTAAGGGCTCAAGGGCATGTTTTGTAAATGATGCTTTCTGGCATTAAATCATAACTGAATCATCCAAATTACTCCCCAGAAAAAATCTGACAACCTATGTCAATACTTTCAATTTTGAGGACAAGAAGAATATATTATGGCACAAAAAATGTTCATTTAGTAGATTCCATTTCAAGTTCAATGTGATTTTATTTTCTTAGTCTCTGAGGCATATATATCAAGAAATAAAACATATTCATTATAGTCTGGTGACAACTCAACACAGGCATTTTCAAGGAAATTCAGTCACTCCCTCCCCCCAAAAAATGATAGAAAAATCCTGCTTTCATAAAAGGACACAATTTGTTTAGAGGTGAGAGTGAAAAAGACGGTTTTGTAATTTTAAACTGTAGCTCTGAGAAATAATGGTCCAGTATCTTAAGCAATTCATTTTATTTATCAGGACATTTATATCTCTGAGGTAGAACATTAAAAAGGTGATCCAATATATGCGGTAATGAATTCTTTTGAAAATCAAGAATTTTATCTCTCAGCAATTCACTTGTAAACAGTTAATACTTTCATTATAAATTTCTCCCAAGAAGGTCATGTTGTATACTATACATAATGTGTACCACAAATGAGAATATAACTTGGAGGTAGAGATAATCCTTCCAATAACCAATATAATATGTTTTGGCTCATTTCCCTTCCCCCCTTTCTTTCTTTTCTTCCTTTTCTCTCCCTAACAATTTCATTGGCTCCAAAATGTTTAAATGAGCCCCTTGATGTAAGAATTATCTGAGATTTACTCTTTAAAAAACTTGAAAATGGAGGACATAGTTTGAGACAAAGAAAATAGAGCTGTGTTTTTAGAACTCACTTTCTAGAGCACCTGGGTGGCTCAGTGGGTTAAGCCTCTGCCTTCCCTCTGGTCATGATCTCAGGGTTCTGGGATCCAGCCCCATATGGGGCTCTCTGCTCAGCAAGAAGCCTCCTTTCCCCTCTCTCTCTGCCTGACTCTGCCTACTTGTGATCTCTCTCTGTCAAATAAATAAAGAAAATTTAAAAAAATGTAGAACTCACTTCCTCCAAAGTCCATGCTAACCTTCTACAGCAACTAAATAGCTTGAAAGGAACAGCCATCAGCAATGTCTTAGCTGGTAACCATTGGTCTGTTCTGGCTGTCTCCATTCTCTTTCTGTCTGCATTTGCCCAGTGCTTACATCTCTTTTTCTCTCCTGCACCCTCTTTCCATATGTATTCTTTACTCAATTAACTCTTTTTCTTAGTTTAAACATCTGTTACTTCTTAAGACTCCATCTAGAGCTCACACTTTATTAGAACCGGGACTGACTTTCAATTAAAACAATAATAAAAAGAAAATGCATGTTATCTATTCCCAAAAGCTGGAATTTATTTTATTAATTGAGCTCATTTTTGTCCTTCCCTTTTTAGGATTTTCCTTTCTAGTTTAAGCAAAGGAGCCTTTGATATGAAAAAAAAATGTACTTATTGCCACAAACATAGTACAAAAAGAAAGATATCAGGTAACAAAGAATTGGGCACATTTTCATCCTAATTACTAGTATCCCAGGTATGCTCCTTATTGGTAATAATTTTATTTCTTGTTATTTATGTAGATTAATTTCTTTCTTTTAAAAGTACCCTATATTATGTGATCAAGGAGAATTAATATTTATATTTTCTTTCTACAAAAATCTTCAAATAGTTGGGTCCTCTTGTTATTTTATTTATTTTTCTGAGTGGTTGAGTCAACCTAATTTTGTTTCTAAGGTTGAGTTTTGATTCTCTGCAGATTATAAACTGTAAGACTTATGGTGAATATCTTACAGATCTGGGTAACATCTACAGAATTAAAATCATGTCCATTCTTTCATTTTTATTTTTATGGTAGGGATCTATTATTAAATGCATGTTCATTTGGGAAATATGTATGAATCCCTGTCTGCATACTTGCAAGTGCTTTGCAGTTTGGGACAGCTTTCCTGAACTCCTTTATCACCATTATCTATTTCTTGAGTGTAGGGAGGGCATAATTTTTACACTTCAAGGTAACTCTCCAAGGTAGCTAGCTTTACAAAAATTGGCTTAGCAGATGTTTTAGGAGTAACCAATCTGTTTTATCTAGCATGATAAAGCGCTCTAAAGAAATGAGATATCCAGTTGCCAAATATATGGGCTATTTCCCTCTGCTGTTTTTAAATTGTTAGTAAATGATGTTGCCATATAACTAACAAGTTATAAAGACCAAAAAGCCTATTTATAAAGATTACTGTACCAATAAAATGGAATGTAAAACATGGTTAAGTTTATACACATTAATTGCCAAACATAATTGTTAGTGTGCCATGTAGAAAGATTAGGTATAAATGCAAAGCAGTTCACACAAATGGCTATAATCACACTTTAAAAATCTATTTCTTTAATCCTTTATCTATCCTTGCCCCTAAGTATATTTACCATACCAGTTCATCATCTTCAAGTGCTTGACCTTATTTTCTACTAGTTCTCTCCCTCTGATACTTCCCAAACATCACCACTGTAATATTCCAAGGCATGTACCCTGACTGAGAGCCCTCACCTGAGTCCTTCAGATGACCTTCTCACCATGCACTCTAATCATACAGATATCCTTAAAGAGTTTCTGCTTTGTGCTCTCTGTTCATCCTGTTTCTCCTCCAAACATATTCACAAACCCTAAGGTTAAGGTAGCAAAATTTCCAAACTGAAGGTTGCCTGGTGGGGGTTGGGAGGGGTGCAGGGACACTCAACTATTAAACGTTAAGAGGTGGGTGACGGCACCAGAAGAGAAAGGACGATGGTGCAACGACATCCAGGAAACCATCTGGAACTTGGGATAAGGTAATTAAAGAAAGGGAAGAACACTTTCTGTATTTTTCCCTCTAACATATTTTCCTTGCCACATACCCAAATGGTTTTCTTTGATTTGTCATCAGCTGTTTGTGAGTGGCCAGTTTCCACTGCTGAAAAACTCTGCTTATTATGTATGTCTCTGGAAGATTCATCATGAAAATTAGCATGTCAATGTCTCTAAGAAATCATGTTTTAAATAAATGTCATCAACCTTTTTTATCCCTGTATTTCCCAAACTTATCTGGGAATGTTACTCTAAAATGTTACAAAAGCCTTATGGTAAACATAAGGCTAATGTTATTTATCATGTTGTTTATTTAAATTTTTTTAACTTAAAAGTATGTTCAGAAATTTCAAAAAGAAAAATGTGAAGAAAATTAACCCCCTTAGAATACCTTCATTCACATAAATCTACTGCTAATATCTTGATGTATTCCTTTCCTCCTTTTTTTTTCCTATTCAAATGATTATCCTTAAACCACATTCTATATTTTTAAATTTCTTTTCAGCGTAACAGAGTTCATAGTTTTACACCACACCCAGTGCTCCATGCAATGCGTGCCCTCCATAATACCCATCACCTGGCTCCCCCAACCTCCCACCCCTACCCCTTCAAAACCCTCAGGTTGTTTTTCAGAGTCCATAGTCTCTCATGGTTCATCTCCCCCTCCAATTTCCCTCAACTCCCTTCTCCTCTCCATCTCCCCATGTCTTCCATGTTATTTGTTATGCTCCGCAAATAAGTGAAACCATATGATAATTGACTCTCTCTGCTTGACTTATTTCACTCAGCATAATCTCTTCCAGTCCCATACATTTTGATACAAAAGTTGGGTATTCATCCTTTCTGATGGAGGCATAATACTCCATAGTGTATATGGACCACATCTTCCTTATCCATTCGTCCGTTGAAGGGCATCTTTGTTCTTTCCACAGTTTGGCAACCATGGCCATTGCTGCTATAAACATTGGGGTACAGATGGCCCTTCTTTTCACCACATCTGTATCTTTGGGGTAAATACCCAGTAGCACAATTGCAGGGTCATAGGGAAGCTCTATTTTTAACTTCTTGAGGAATCTCCACACTGTTCTCCAGAGTGGCTGAACCACATTCTAATTCAGTTGAATACAATTTCAGTGACAAGAAATAGGTTCCTTTGACCAAAAGTATGTTTTTCCTTACAACTCACAGGCAATTTCCTTAGGGATACGTGAAGTCATTCTTTAGACAGAAGATTTATAATTCAGAGTGCAAAGGTTCACGATAGAGGACTGTTATGAATGTACTTGAGTCAAATTATAAAAGGTTAACTTGCCTTTTCAGTAAAGAAATGATGGTTTGAAATCCAGACCCATTTAGGTCTAGGATCAGGCTTAAATGGAAGATATGCTCATATGTATGTGCTTGGGCTGATATCTCAGAGATTGTTGAGGAACCTCTTTTTTCCAATTCTGGGAAGATTTAGTCATCTTTTCCCCTTCCTTTCCAACTTGAAATTCCCACAAATCCCCATTAAGGGGAGAAATATACAGATATATAATTTTTAGGGTGTTATTTATTATTTAAGGAATTATTTATTATTTAAGGAACATTAGAATATTAAAATCCAAATTGTATGCTCTAATACCAGACTTTATTGATTCAGGACTGGGCTCTAGTGTTATTAGAAATACCTAGAAAGTACTCAAGGCCTTTCTACAGATCACATGAGGAAAAGTGAAGATACTTTAATGTTCTAAAATATTCTATTTAAGACCACACAACATGAGTCAGGAACTTCTAATGAAGTTTAGCTAGAGTGATTTTACAGTTAGTCAAAGGTAAACATCAATGAACCCCTTATGAAACTAGGAAATTGTCTGAAAATGGAAATCAATTAAAATAACTCAGTTGGAGGAAATGTTCAAAGAGCAGATTAATTAGCAAATAATTTTTAAAGTATTTTCTTCACAGTAATCCTTCCCTGTCCATTATTAAAAAAATCAACAGTCTTTAAAATTTGTATAAATTTATATACATGTTAGGCTGTCACAGGGATAATCATGGAATAGTTCTGTAAAATGAGATTATAATGATGGTGATTATTATTATGGTAATTTGGGATACCTTAAAATAGTACATCAATGTCAGCAAAATTTTTGATGATAAATAAACCAATTAAAATCAGTCTTTAAAGAAGATATCCTTCAAACATATACTTTATATACATATATAAATGCTTTATGTGCTTTATTATATGATTTGTGTATATTTATATGTTTTATATATATACACACACAAATGTATATCTATATATACACACACATACACACTGTATTATACACTCTATAGCTGTTAGACAGTAGTAAATCTGGTTTTAACAGAGATTTCTGACAATGTTGATATCCTGCTGATAAGTATTGAAATAACAGATGTTTTGAAGTGATAATTCAAAAAGATGATTAGTGCTTGAGGCAGAAATGAGAAAAGCAGTATAGTTTAGTAAGAAGTAAGCACATTGGATTAAAAGTCAAAACACTCAGATTTTAACTCTGATTCTCCTGGAGAACAAGCTGTGTGATTTTAGGTACAAGCCTTTAATCTTTTGAGCCTGTTTTTTCCCCTTTTCAGTGAAGAAATAACACCTGCAAAGTTGAGTACATCACACTAGAGTAAGGGTGGAATAAGATTAGATGCTAAAAACACTGTGAAATATATTTGTTGGGTATATTAGTTTAACCAACAAATGTTTACTGAGCATTTTCTACACGCCACACAGGCACTGCTCTAAGTAATAATAATGGGTTGGTGAACAAAAGTGAAAATGTTCCTATTCTGTAGTACATCTTACAGTCTTGGGTTAAACCCATTTTAGATAGGTTAGAAACATAAATAGGAGGAGGATAAATAGATGATAGATTAGACACATGAATTGGTAGTAGATGACAGGAAGGTGACAGATATAATTACATATATAATTATATCCAAACACATACACGAATTATACTAATTCATTTCAGATCACTGTAAGTACTCTGAAAGGATGTCTTTTGAAGAGATAACTTTGAACTGAGACCTCAATGATGAAAAAAAATTCAGGGAGGAGCAGAAAGAGAAAGACGATTAAAGGAGGAGAGGGAAGAACAAGATCTGAGGTGAGAACAAATGTGTGATGTTTAAGACACAAAAAGCCCGGGGCACCTGGGTGGCTCAGTCAGATAAGCATCTTCCTTTGGCTCAGGTCGAGATCCCAGGGCCCTGGGAATGAGCCCTGTATTGGTCTCCCTGTTCAGTGGAAAGCCTGTTTCTCTCTCTACCCCTTCGCTCACTTGTGCTCTGTCTCTCTCTCAAATAAATAAAATCTTAAAAAAAGAAACAGAAAGTCTGATAATATATCTGGAGCCTGGTTATGCCAATGATCATGGTACAAGATGACACTCTGGATGCGAGTGGGACCACACCTAAAGAGCTTTCTACATTTCACTAAACAGCTGACCTTTATTCCAATGCAATAAAGAGCCTTTGGGTAATGAAGGGAAATGACGTTACTTGCGGTTTAAGAAGATAGCTGATGCTGTGTGAAAAATGCGTTGTAAGGGTGTAATAAAAAATGGAATAGGGAATCAACAATGAAGAATTAAAGATGGTGTTTTTATTAATAATGCCTATCACAACAATTTAATTAATATGGTATTGGCCATATTTTCTCTGGAAATGCTGTCTACTGAGGAACTCAGAATAATATTCACTAGGCCCTATTCTGTAGATTTATAACTTATGAAGGGGGTTTATTGTTATGTTATTTTCTATCTGTTAATTCACAGAAGCAGTCACTGTATGGAGACTAAATGGACTAACATTAGTCATCATAATAAAGTATATCTTAAAACCCCACTTGGAAATGGTCCTGTTTGGAAATTGAAAATGTTCTGGGATCCCTACATAACCATCAGTGTGTACTCCTGGATTGGACAATGTTTCAGCTCCCTGCCAGTCTTCCTGGGGCAACATTTTTGCTCCCTGTCCTTCATTTCCGTTCCCTAAATTCTTTAAAATAATTGGCAACTTTCTCTACCTGATATGTAGAGCTACTTAATTGTGGCTATGTTCAGCTACTAAATCTGGATATGGGGTAGAAACCCACATTTCGAGGTAAATAACCAATCCCTGATCCTTTTGTGTTTTCAGATTCTAAGTACTCAAATGATACAAGCATCTTCCAGGAGGAAAAAAGGGAAAGTTTACCATGGCAGAGATGAATCTCATTTCCATTGAGAATTTCCCTCCTTCCCTCCTTATGTTATAGGCAATTTCTACTTAGAGGGGGTAACCTATAGAGAGTTGGCTGTGTGGGAAGAATGGGTTTCTTTTGGTCTATATAAGTCTTATCAAAATTATATGACTGGGGCACCTGGATGGCTCAGTCGGTTAGGCATTTGCCTTTGGCTTGGGTGGAGAGCCTGCTTCCCCCTCTCTCTCTGCCTGCCTCTCTGCCTACTTGTGATCTCTCTCTCTCTGTCAAATAAATAAATAAAATCTTTAAAAAAATGTATAACCTGTAATAGCTTTGAGGCATCATACTTCCTGTTCCCATCACAGCATTTTAGTTACATAAGTCTAACACTATAGCAATCTTTGAAGGAATATGGGATCTATTTAGGACTGTGTTTTCTCTTAAGTTTTCCAAAACGGCAGAGTTTCTCATCTCAGAAACACTACATTATTTTTCAAGTAAGGAATTCAGATTCTACCTGGAAAAAAAACCACCTACAGAAAACTTTAAAAAAAATATTCTACATTGCTTCTAGAATCAAGATGGGAAATGAAAACTATAAAAAGTTCAGAAGTAACTGCACAGAAAATAAACTGCAGCTGTTACTAATAATTTGGTCTTTAGCATAGTCTCAGTGGCTACATTTTACCTCAGGAAATTCTTGGCACTGATCAGTGGATGATTTATACACAACAGGAGATGATGAAAGTAGAAAGTTTCTAAATATGCTACAACATTCCTTTGGGTATCTAGCTTGGATTCATTAGACAAGCTGGCTTCAGGAACTGACCCGAGATCCCAGCCAGTGAAGGTTAAAAGGTGCTCTCTGTTCATTTTAACAGTTCCTCTTGGGTTTTTAGTAACTGCTTTTTCTCAAAACTTCAACTGAATTTGGGAATATCTAGATATAATATTTCTGTGAAAATGGATTACATTATGCCAGAGTCTGAGTATCCGCTCCACAGCTCACATTAAATGCACCAGATAAGGCTACAGCAAATTTAGAATGAAGGATTCCAGAGTCACATTTCAAAAGATAATACTAAAGCCAGGATCTGGTAAAGGAAATATAACACCACTTCCACCAACAAAAAATATTAGATGAATCTAATCTTTCAAATTTTTTGGATGTTGTTATTAATTTAGAATCTTTTTATTCTGTCAAAAGCCATCACATTGTCCTCTTAATATCTCATCCTCTTAATTTTTGAAATTCTGGCTGTTTAATAGAAATATAAAATGTATGTGTTAACTTCAGTTGAACATGAATAAAATGGTTGTCTCTGAACTCAGAATCACTCAGGATACTACTACTACTAATAATGGGATAAATATATAAATTATAAATTAATAATTTAAAAACCTTAAAAAATTACATGAATATTGGATGCGTTGGAATCCTGAGATAGGACAAAGTTGAATTTGAAAAAGAATTAAATGATGCTTCTTTCTCTAGCCCCTAGTCACCTAAACTTTACAAAGCCACAAAAAACTTCCCAAAAGTTAATATGCTTTTTTCCCAGAGTGCTTAATTTTCCACCTTTACTTCTTTTGATGTAAAAAAAAACACCAAAACAAAAAAACCCCCCCAAAAACCAAAAACCCATAACCAAAGATCCCAAGCTAACTCCCCCAGGAGTTAACACCACTTTGCCAACTGCATGCATATCCAACTCAGTTACCTTGCTTAGCTGGAGACGTTGACATCTTAATGCTGAGATCTCTTGCAATAATGAGCTAAAGGAAGTCTAAAAGGCCTTATATAGCATTACAAATCCCAAACTGGGGAAATTAGGAAGATAAGGAGAAAGTCTGCTTTGAAGTATGAAGTATGATTGTTTGCTAAACATTAGTGCTAAAATAACTAGAGAGAAAACCCCAATTATACTCAACTGATATAGTCGAATAAAAAATGACACAAATAAATAAAAGTCCTAACTGTATGACTTACGGGAAAAAGAAGAAAGTCTTAACTAAATATCTGTGAAGGGTATGGTAGGGATAAATAAAGTCCATTATCTACCTACATTCCTATCTACTCATTTACTGATTTACTTCCCTCTCATCTCCTGGGTTTGTCACATGATGATGATTATGCTTTCACTCTCTTAACTTTACCATCTTCATCTTTATGGTCTGATGATACAATCTTTGAGAGGCATCCATCATCCTCTATATTACTTACTGAGATTAAACCTAAGGCAATATTTAGAAATTTAGAAACTATCATTAGCAGGGAGGGAGCAAGTGAAAAGTTCTGTAGTCCCTTGAAAATGTGGCTCAGCCAAGATCTCATTCCTTTGACACTATCCTGTTTGATTTCTATTTAAAAATGGTTTTACCCTAATCAGTTTTCCAGGGAGTGAAATAAAATTGTTTATAGAAGAAAAGGTCTTTTGTAAGCAAGATGCTTAAGAAGAAACCTGTGAATGGGAGGGACAGTAAACCCTCAGCTTGGTGTTGTATGTTCCAGACAATAAACTGTACATATCAACCCGGTTCACCCTGGGATTGTGTCATATCATTGATTAAATGTAGCCTGTATATAAGGCTGGGCAAAAGGAAAGGGTAAGATGTCATTGGAAGGGCATTACTTATCCTTAAAAACCTGAAACCTCCCTTTAGAATTAAGTTTGGGATCTGTGTTTATAGGTTGTTTTTGCCCCCACCTAGAGTGCAGGGGGAACCAATGTGATGGTGGCCAAAATTTAACTTAGATGGTTGTAGTTCAGGTTTAAGCAAGTTTAAGAAAACTCAGTTAATAAGGAGAAACCTTCAGAAAATGAATTGTTTCAGAATGTGCTTGGTTTGGTCCTGATTTAAAATGAGAAGAGGAATCTTGATTCATCAAGGAACACCTGAGTCTACTCATCTTTAGAACACAGATCCCTCTCCTTTACCATTTTCTCTGTGTTGCTCTCTTTTCACATTCTCTATTCCTCTCACTTCCCTCTCCTTATCTTCAATGCCCCCTTTTGTTCTCTGTTCTTCTCTAACCTGCTCTTTCCTATCTTGCCATTCTTTCTGGCTTTTACCTTTTCCCCTCCTCCTACCATTTTATTCCTCTGTACTGACCAGGCTTTAGGCAAAAGCCTTTCAAAAACATTCTTTAGTTCCTGGTTGCAAGGGAGAAGTAGCCCTCTACACCTTGCCCTCAAAAAAAGAGACTTTTAAATGAGAATGAATTCCACAACTTCTGACAATTTTGATTTGTATTTTCTGGCTACTGATTATTTAAATTCAAGTCTATTTAAAGGTTCCTTTATTAACTTTGTATTTAAAATATGAATATGGCCAAATTATTGTTCTCTTTTGTTCTTGAATAGAGGACATTACATCATTAGAATTCCACACATTATATTCCTTTTCATCTCTCCTATCTAGAAAGAAAGAGAGAAAGAAAGAAAAGAAAAAGAAAGTGAAAAAGAAAAAGAAAAAAAAAAAGAAAGGAGAAAGAAAAAGAAAAAAAAAGTCCCTTCCCGGATATCTCTCTTTACGTTACCCTTTCATTTTCACCTTCTCAGGATTGCTCTCTGGGCTCTGAAAAGGTAGACAATATCTGCAAACTGGTTTCTGTCAACTAGATGAACCAAGTTAATATATTTTGTTTCTTAGTTATTGGACCCAGGGTGTATATCTCCAAAGAGTATTGCTATGCCTTCGGGTGGCAGTATGTTTTTCTGAAAAACAGGTCATGATGAATTTGCACATAAAGAGTTTCTTCCATTAGCTTCGAGACTCAGCTTATCATATTTCTATACCTTCTGAGGACATTCAGAACAAAATATCCCTGCCTTCTGTATAACGTTATTCTTTAAAAGGAAAAAACCAAAAACAGACTTTTGCCATAATAGAGAAGAGAGTGGGCCCATTTCTCTCCTAAGAGAAGATTAACTCAGTGGTGATCATGAAGCAATTAAAAGGAAACTTTTACCCTCTTATAAACTAATGATAATATTTCAAGTATTTGCTCTACATGGGCTTTTCATCTATGAAATAGATAAAGAAGCAAATGGATCTTGTAACAACAACAACAACAACAACAATAAGAAAGGTCCATTTCTGCAATGGAGATCTACTAGAATATATGTCATACTGAAGAGAAATATATGGTAAAGAAATGAAATTAAATAACTACAGAGAAATATTTATTCAGTAATTTCAGTTTATAGCACTCAGAAAGCACTGTGATAATATTTTTCTGATTCTATAGCTGATAATGCTGTGGAAAATATCTAAAAACTGTATTTAATATTTTAAGGTATAGTTTTCTAAAGACAGAGAGACATTCTCAAAATGTACATAAACGTACTGATGACTCTGGAGATACATGTAATAAACACGTTAGTATATCCCTTAAGGTTATAAGATGCACTCCAAAAAAATTTAATGAAAATTAAGTTAGTATTAAAGCTTCCTCATAACTGTCAAATTTATCAGATTTAATTGTAGTACATTCCAGGATGATACATAAAATAGAAACAGAGGTAAATATTTGAGCTACTTTTTAATTTGTTTTGTCTACCATATCCTCAAAATCAATGTTTCTAGGAGTCACAGATATCAGATAAGTCATCTTTAGCAAAGATTAACACACCCATTCCTTTAAATTTTCTTGAGTCCTTGAATTATCTATTATCATAGCACATTATATCCATTTCAATTTAAAAGAATATACTTCGACTATATTTGGCCAACTACTATTTCTGCTCTTTAAACACATGTCTATTTTTTCTTACTTGGGGGGATTAAATAAATATTAAAAATAGATTCTACCAAAACAGAAATGTTGCAGGTTCAATGAATGCAGTTGTTTCTGTTAACATATCTAGCATTATCTCATTTCTTGAAAATTAGCTTTTCAATTCATTCTTAGCCTACATTATACATCCCCAAGTTCTATGGCTCTCTAAGGTCCAGGTATGCAGATGAAAAGTAGGTAAAATGCTTCCTGCTTACAGTTTATTTGATTAAAGAGTTAACATACACATTTATTTAAGAATTATTATATATAATTAAATGTCAAGGAGCAGTTCTGGGTTTGTTACTTACACTCCAAACAAGACAGCTGATCATTAAAGGTATGTGCCTGTGTGTGTGTGTGTGAATGTGTGTTTAAAATTCTTCAACAAACTGAAAATTATGTATAAAGCTTATAGAGATTACTCATATTCACATGTTAAAGTATTAAAAGGGATTTCCTAAACTAGGATGGAAACAGTGTTTCCTAGATGCATTCTGATTAGTAAGGATTGATATCATGGAGTAGGAAGTAAAGGAATCAGATGCATGCCCATTAGTACTTTGGAAAGCCTTACTTTTTAAAAGTTGTATCACCATCCTGTTTCTCCCTTTTTACATTCCTTCCCTACCTGAAATCTTTGCAACTTATTTCAAATTTTATGAATTAAGAACAATTTTCTTGAAGCCAATTCAAATGTTTAGATATACACAAATATTATGCAATACATCACATACCCAATTATGCATTCCATTTTATGACCAAAACATTGTTCCTTGAGATTTTTTTTTCTCAGAATGTAGTAAAGGAACACTAGGTGGAATTCAAACCTGAAGGAATTTGCATAGCATGTCCAAGAATGGACATTTGAAATTGACAAGAAAGGACACCTGGTAAGGCCTCTGATGTATATTTGAATTGTGTCTTTGACAAAGCAGTTCCTCTTAAACCTCTGAGACACTAATGGTGTTTGTTAGCCTCAAAACAGACCTATGATCCACATCCATGTGATTACACTACTCTCTCTCTCTATATATAAAGACTAAATGCATGCTACCGTTCAGTTTTAAAATCAAAATTTGGATTCCTAAGCTTCTTATTTTTTGTATATATTTGCTACCTAAGTGAAGGAGAGATGACTTTCTTAATATTGCCATTTAATTGGAATTTAAATATTTCTATCAAATAGTTTTTAACAAATGCTTCAGAGAAGGTGCAGCATTAGCTATAGTTGGGAATCATAGATTCTCACCTTGGTTTCCTGTGTGACTTTAAACAATAATTTATTTCCTTGCTTCCCTTGTTTTAGTCTGAGATCAATATTTTGTTTTGGTTTCATTAGTCTCTGCTTAACTAAATAAGATTGGTGGATTATCTTATTCAAAGGTTATTCAAATATGTGAGTAATATCTAGCACCATTTATTCTTATTATAACAAATATTGTATTATTTAGAGCATTTTTCTTCCTACGTAGAAATCCATTAGTATAATTAGTTGGTATACAAAGAAAAACAAATTTTTACTATAGAAAATTAGGGTTTAACTTCAAATGCATGGTTAAAAAATTACCATCTATCTCATTCACTTTTTATCCCAGAGTTGGTACTAATCTAATGCAAAACAGTGGATCAATACGTAAAATTCAAAATAAATGTTTAGAGCATTAGGCTCAGAGATAATCAATTTGAATTCAATGTAAACATAGCAATTCCAAATGAAGTAGATGTACTCTTTGGGCTAGCAGGGAGAATATTAACTTCATTTTTTCCCTGGATAATAAAATCACTACACAGAAAACATTATGATTTCCAAGTAAATGTAACATTTTTTAATGTAATTATGAGATGTTTGTATCTGTCTTTTCTACATATAGGTATGTGCACAGAAATACCATAGTAAATTGAACTAACATTGAGCAATCTATCAAAAATAGGATTAGTCCTTAAACTACATGCTACTATTCTTACTACTTTACATTTAGAAGGAAAGCAAGGCTTCATTAGTAAAGATTTAATACTGTTCTCTAAAATAAAAACACAATAATGCAACCCACCTCCCAATCCTGGTCTCAGACGATTGTCATAACCATCTAGGAGTCGGTCCAAAATTCTGGTAAAGACAGTAGTGTTGTCTTTAAGTTCATCTTGCAATGAGGGTTGTCCATAGCTGAAAAAGACATAAAGGCAGGCAATAATCTAAATTATATAATTCTATTAAAACCTTTTTTTCCAAATAAAGCCTTCCCTAGATTTTCTTATTGAATCTTAATTTGAAAATTCCTTCCGGCAAAGTAAAAAAAAAAAAAAGTCCTATTTTAATTTTTACCATTTTCTCATATTTGTTATCACACATGATAAACTCTTTATTCTAATATTTCTAACTATGGAAGGAAAATTATAGGAAATGAGTTCTGTCTCTTTGCCTGTATAAATCTCAGCATGTATACAATGCTATAATGCATGTTTCCCTGGGCAAGAAGTTTAATGCATGCTAAGGAGAAAAAAAAAATCTGGCAAACTTCTTCCAAAAAAAAAAAGTATTTATGAGCCATCAAATTAGTAGTTTTGCTTTCATTTAATGTAACGTATAGCATTAGCCTAAGATTTCACCTACCAACATTTACTTCTTTCATCCACTTTATATATATATATAAATATATAGATATAGAGGTAGAAATATCTACATATATCTGTATTTATTCTTTTGATGTTCTTTTAGGATATTTAGATGAGAAAAAAAGTTAAAACTTGTTTCTTAGGATAATTATAGTTTCAAATCAGTGTGTAATTTCCATTCCCCTTAAGTTTTATGAACTGATTTCTACAATGTGCCTATTCAAAACTCTAATTAAATGAATTTTTGTCATTTCTGTCTTAAAGTAAAAGATACCTTGGAAAAGATATGGTCCAATATTCTTAATTTATGGTTTATTGAACTGTAGTGTGGTATTAGTGTTTTAAGAAAACATAGCAATCTGTGAGCAGAGCTTGAACTAGAACCCTGTTTTCTTCAACTTTTAGTCTAAAACTTTAGTTCTATTCTTCTATAATGGATTAATTGTTCCTATTTAAATCTTTCTAGCTTCAGGTATCATTTCTACCCCTTATCATTACTAGTCTTTGAATTTCAACCACATAGTGACCATAGTTCAAATACTGCACATTTCTTATAACAATCACATTATCATTTATGGTTGTTGAATCATATTTTATGTAATGATTAGGATGACACCTCCAAAATCCTTTGAGAGAAGTTTTTTTTAATCTCAGTGGATCACACTCACTGATACATTTCAATGACAGCTCTGACCTTGAGTAAAAAAAAAAAAATGGAGAGTGTAAACTAAGAAACGCCACAAAAATATCACTTTCATACTCTGTTTAATATGCTTTTAGCTTCAGTCTTGTGTGTTTATATTACTGATCAATGAAAAAAATAGTAACATCCGAAACCAGGATTCACTTATTTGACAGGAATAAGAAATATAAAGAAAGTATCATTTCAAAAACAAACACTATTTTTAAGAAGGTAATTAGTTTTATATTGTCAAATTCAATGGCCATTTTTCTGATAAAATTTTAATTTAATAATTAAAACTATTATAACTAAAGGCTCTTCATGATGTTAAATATATGAAATTCAACTGTATGGAACAATTTCCCATTCTCCTAAATTCAGCATTAATACCATACAGCTTGACAGTTTATTCTCCTTTGGCAAAATTAAGCATCTTACTAGTTTTTGAAATCAAATTTTCACTGAGCCTTCCAGGATGTCTCATTAGCAGATGATACCAGTAAAGCAAAAATAGTTGTCTAAATGTAATTACTTATAAAAAGTCTTCACAAAATGAACTGTCACACATGCATGCATCTTTCAAGGATATTGGAAGGTCATCTTGATAAAGGTGGAAAAGAAATGCTAGTCCACTTTAAATTGTGAGGAGGGCCTGATCAAGTAGTCTGAGGAAGAAAGCAGCAAAATAAGAAGGGTAAAGATGAGATGGGGTAAGTGACAGAGCACAATTCGATTCTGGATACAATTCCTAGAATATGCTTGTCTATAACCTTTTCCTGCATTTTCTGTGTGTTGAAGCCTATACCAAATTCAGGAAAAACTTTCATCCCTGGTTTTATCTTATAAGTGCCGTTTCCACCAATTGTATGCATCAGAATGCAAATGCCAAAAGAGACTTTTCCATACCTCCCAGAAAACTAGTTCTGCTATCCCGGCTGGAATAGTAATCTTTATTTCCTGTGATTTTCTAATCAGATTATTTTTCATCTCCACTTCTAATTTACTATGTCCAGTTATAACTGTCAAAGAATAACCCCAGGATAGAGATCAAGATTGTTTATTGCTCTTAAACACTTATGCCAATGTAAGGTTTCCTAAACAGAATATATAATTTGAAGAGAAATGTCAGTTACAGTACCTGATTTTGATTCCGAATGAACCACTCTATAATAAAACACTGTGCACTAACTCCATCTACAGGTCATTACAATAGTAACACTTCATATAATTTTTCAAAAGAAATGGAAAACATTTAACTCCTCGGATTAAGAGTATCTGGCAATAGTGGATCTCCTCTTCATCTGATAGTCATTACTTATCACACACAATAGCAAAAAATAAAAACAGACAACGTCTTAATTAAAAAAAAAATTCCTAAATTCACATCTTTCCAGATTATTCCTTCTCCCCACCTTAACTTTTTAAGAGTTTACCTTCCATTACATCTCGAAGAACCTTGGGTTTTTATGTCTAAGACTATCTTAAGGGCCACAGGAGTAGACCATGCAGATATAAAAGCAGATAAAGAAGAACTGAAATTTTTGGTCACTTACATCACTGCTACTACAATATGTTTATATACTTGATTTGTTCATCAGCAAATTTTCAAATATGGTTAAGCATATGTTTAAATTTTTCTCATAACTTTTCCCACAGTAGTCACGCTTAAATAGGGAAGTTCAATTTTATGTAATGTTCTTAAATATTTGTTTAGTATATTCTACCTCTATTGATTATACAAAGAATGGTTTCAAAACATAATATGCACACACATTTATAGAGACTTAGGACTTTCAAATTACAAATATTATTTTAAACTTTCCACTTTCATGCAGTCACAAGTTACTCTATGATCTTTACAGTTGGCTAGAAATTTTCTTGTTGGAAAATCAACTCACAGAGTATGCAGACATTAATTGGGGTAACTTTCTCTATGAATTAAGAAACTACATATTCAGTTACAACTAAACAGTGAAAAGTTCAATTTAAGACTTAAATGTTGAATTAATACATTCCTTTAACAAAAGCGTGTTAAGTGTATTCTAACCATCATGCAAATAAGATGGCTATTTTTTCATACTGCTCTTCTTTATTCTTAGTTGGGATTTTATTGCCGTTAAGTTTTTTGAATTCCCTTAGTCATGAATTCATCCAAGGACAATTTTCTTCCCCCTGAAAGAATAAATGAAAAGTTACAGAAATTATCATGCAGATTTAAAATAAAGTGCCCCCACCTTCTTCCAGTCAATGTGCTCAGAAGGAGGGTCCAGGCCCAAAGATACTCTGAGAGACCCGGACTTTTCTTCATTGCGGGCTTGTGCAGCTGAAAAGTAGAACAAGTAGAGATCAATGTCTCTTGCAAGAAACATCAGGTTATAACCACTAGGGCTGACTGAGGCAGTTCAGATGAATGCTTTGAAGTCAGGAAATGACCTCACTGGGATATGACACCTCATTGGAAGCAATGGAAACCTGGACCATCCATTCTCCACTATCCCTTCCATTTCTCCATTCAGAAATATATCAGTGTCTTAATTTCTCCTGTAAAAGAATACAAGTTGAAATGCTTTCAAGTGCCAATACTGCCCAACATAAAAACTGTTTTTTTTCTTTACGTTTTATCTTTCCAATATAGTGTGAATTACTCTTTACTTGTTGTTTATGATCTGAAAATATTGACTTTTCTGGTTGGAGTTTCCACGCCTGAACTGTGAATTGAAATTTTTAAGCTGGTGTCTGTAACGGGGAGAAATGTTTTGGAGCTGAGATGGGGTAGGTTAATATGCTTCAATGACTGAATTCATCTTTGAATTCTGGATGCACCTTGATTTCAGAAGCAACTGTATTTATCTTTAAAAAAAAAAAAAAAAAGGAAACACACTGTTGAATGCCGAAGTCGTGCTTACGTTCTCTGCCTGTGATTGCCTTGTTAAATATGCTCACTAATGCTTCTGTGAGGCTAAAGGACATACTTTACAGTCAAACCATGTGCTGGTCTCTCTCATACACACAAACCACACTCACATAAATGCATACAAACATGCCCACACATATCTTTTAAGCCCTCTTGAATTCTGCCAGGTTGCTGCTAGAAAATGTTTCATCTCAAACAGATGGAAGCTGGAGTGCTTTGCTTTACATGAATACAGGAATCTTTTTTCCCTCTTAGGTAAAGTGCAATCAATCACCATCTGATTGTTGAATTTTAGACTTGATAGTGGGATGCTGGAGGAAAGGAGGAGTATGGAAAGCTTAAATATTTCAAAAAATTATGATTTGTGGAGTCAGTTTTTAAAAATCAGTGCACTACCTGGTTAAGGAGCAGATATGGTAACACTTTATTTCATGTGCTATAATTAATGGCAGTTATAACATGAGAATGTTAAAGGTATTTATTAGCACTTCTCTGAATGTATACTCCTTTGTATAGACAGTGATTAATGGATTGCATGTCTTTTAAAGCATGTTTTTCATTAACCACTCTATGGTTTAATGTGGTATGCCTTTAAGTACATCTACACAAATGCTTTCCCCACTCTTGGGGATCATTTATATCAGTAAAAACCATTACAAACAGGCATGTAAGCAATGAAACATAATTAATGTGTTTAGAGTAAAATGGTCTAGATTTACAGATAAGAGCTGTGAGCTTCATAGTTTTTACTTAATTTAGTCACTGGTTTTGGCACGGATGAGAAGAAATATTGGATAAATATCGTTATGTTAAAATACTGCACCTAAATTGCACAGTTATAATTCACCCTTGCATTAATCTTCAACATGTTATGAAGGAAAAGCAACTTCTCTTGACCTATTAATAATGATTGCTCTTTATAAAAAAAAAAGGGGGGGGGTATTCCCGAAGGGGTAAATGAAACAAAATCCCAAGACAAGGTACCATAGCTTTTTGTCCTCCTCTGGCATTTTAAAGAGAAAAACCTATCATGGTACTTGAGTTGTTGAGTAAGAAAGTTTCTTGCAAATACAAACATAATAGTTTAAAAGAAATGCTAAGCTGCCTCCTTACCCTCTTCCACCTCCCCCCACCAGACACACACCCTCCAAACACCCATATCCCATGCCACTCATATCAAATGATAAGTTGAGTTTTTCATGTTCAGAACCAGAGAGACCCCTACACCAGAGGGCATTTTAGCAGCGTCCACTGGAAAGGAGAAAAGAGGCATTTTTGCAGACAGAATGTGAGAGTGCCTTCCCTAGGACAGAACATTAAGACAGGTTTTCTGTCCCAGCATCTTAACTTTAGATGATGCCCCCCAAAGCCCTCCCCAGCTCATCCCAGCACCCTCTTGAAAAAAAAAAATCAAAACAACATGTCACCACCCACCCCACGGAATAAATTCATATCTGCCTAAGAAAGGGGGAAAGAGAAGAGATACAGAGTGGCAAAAATAATGCTTCTATATCGCTGCGGTTTTCACCCTGAAAGAAAAACATTCGTTGTTTCTACCTGCTATGGGATCGGGCTCTTGTCCTGTTCCTCTTTCTCTTTTTTCCTCTAGCATTCCTGTCTCTCCAGCTAGGAAAAGCAACGTTCAAAGCTCAGTGTGTAGCGGTCTGAAGCCGCACTTACCTCGGGCCCCCTCTGGGCACAGGATCGCTCAAGACCCGGGAAAAGTGTGCGAGAGAAAATCGCGGAGAGCCTGGAACCAGCCAGCGCGAGTCCGCGAGTCCGGGCGCGCCGGGAGCGGAGGGGCGTCCTCGCTCTGCCTCTCACTCACTCGGTCTGAGCCATCATGGACTCTGTGTGCTCCTTTGCTGAAGATTTCACACCCAAATTTGCTTCCCAGTATCCGATCTGCAGCTATACAACAAAAGATTTCTCTTTACCAAGACAGTAGTAATACGTCCCAGGGCAAACCGGATGTGAAATAGGCGGTGACTTCATGCCAGAGAGATTTTATTTTAGAAAGGAAGGTGGTACCAGCCTCTGGATCTGGAGACCAATCCGCCCATTTTTTATATGCAGCACTATTTAACTTGCACCGCTCTGGCCCTAATCCCCCTCTCTCTGGCTGCAGACTCAAATCCTTCTACAATCCGCTGCAAGCTTTCCTTTTTTTTTTTTTTTTTTGGTGGGGAGTAGAAATGGGGGAGCAAAGGGTAGTAGACAGGGTTAGAGACCCAGGGACTCCACTCAGAACCTTTTCATACTTTCAATTTATGAACACTATTTTAAGGTGTGCCCATTAAAAAAAAAAAAACTCATCAGTATAACTAATCCTTTGATCAAAGATTCAACCACTGCATGCATATGAGTGAATGCAGGGAGCTGCAGGGTTGCACATGTGGAAAGCCACTGTCCTCTCGCCTGACTCCCTCACACGCACTCCCACACACATGTCTGAGTCCCTGTGTCTTGCGGAGTCACGAATAATGAGGGATGGCTGGGAAGAGTTCTGGCCAGGAGGGAACTGGCCACCCGGTTTCGAGGCTTTCGCACTTTCACAGGTTGTGAGCGCTTTTCACCCCACCTTCGTCTGTAGCTTAGAGGACAGCAATAAACGCGCTCCGGAACCCGTTTTTAATCTCTGGAGGCAACTGTTTGTCTGTTTACGTTATGAAGGAGAAAACACGGGCTCCTTTAAGTAAGAATTGGGCTGGGTCCCTAGGACGAGGAGTATTTAACTTTAAATAAAGCACCCAGATCATTTCTAGGTTTGAGGGTCATCGCTCCATTTCCGGAATCATTCCCTTGCCTCGAACTCCATCATTCTCCGGATTAGGAAAATGGGAGAGGGGGAGGAGAGAAGATTAACAAAAAGATTTTTAGAAGTCAAGACAAAACCGTCTTCTACTTTTTTTTTTTTTTTTCCCCTCCTCCCTGCCCTCTTCTGTTACCCTCCCTGGTGGCTCTTCACCCACGAATAAACTATACACTTAGGGAAGGAGGGTGTATTTCAACATCAATCTAACTAAATTTTCGACGAGCCAGGGGCGACTGAGTTCTCTCTTCGGATTTTGTGAATGGGTGTTTGTAGCACAGAAGAAATGGGTGTTTCTGAACTGACCCGGAGCTCTGGAAACTGTCCCTTCTGTACTTGTGCTAGACTAGATGGGAAGCGCCGAAAAGATAGGGTGCCTTCAGGTAATTCTTCTGGTGGGTAAGGTCCGAACTTTGAGCTTCTTAGTCATTTTGACCACGGAGATTTCTAGCAAAGGAGACTTTTTTTTTTTTTTTTAAATAGGGGCGGAGCTTGGCAAGGAGAAGAAAAAAACCCTAAATGGCAAGTCTATACCACTCACTGGTTTTTGATGCTGGAAGCCTTCCTTGACGTTGTGCTGCAATGCAATCAGCTTAGGTGATTAAAACTTAGGACAGGTAATTGAAAATAAACCTATCTTATTGAAAAAAATGAAGGAAAATAAAAATGATGACCACATTCAGATTTGGGCTTGGTTATCATGAGTTTTGAAAGGAAAATGTTATTGGGAAATTATTTTAGAAATAAATCTTCAAGTAAGAGATATTTGAAGACCATCTTATGCTGCCTACTCTGTTCAGATAGGACAAAGATCAATGCATTCTTAAAGATATCCATTGAGGATCATCATAGCTTCCCTATATGAGATTCCTCAATTTTTATTTACTTATGTACTTATCCATTAACCACTTACTTCTTGAGCAGTTCTGAGAATAAAACTCACTTCAGCGATATTCTGAAACCCTGGGTTAGTAATTTGAAAATATTGTTTTCTTATCTATTTAAAATGCAATTCCATAGTTTTCCTTTGATTCAACAAAGACTATTCAACAAAGACTATTTCTAGATAGTCCTAGAAATTTAATCTTTTCATCTTTTTTTTTCCTCCTGGTAAAACTGTCACAGCTCCTTCTACTCTCCTCTGCAAATGGAAATAACTTTATATCCTATATCTAATGCCATACAATCAAATCACTCTACTGATTATGTTTTTTTTTCAATCAGTAACTGAAACATTATCATTTGCACCATAATCTCTGAAAAAAATGCCAATCACATATTTCTTCAGATTAAATATTATGTGACTATCCAATAGGATGCAACTGCACAGCATTTCCATACATTTTAAGACAAATATTTATAAGTAAGATTGGATTTATCTTAAAACTACAGTGTACATATAGAAATGGAAATGTCCATACTATGATTCTCTAAGTAAAACAAGGCAGTTTTTACTAGATCATCTATGTATGATTTGTTTTGAGACATGTTTTAAATAAATGAATTTAATAAATAGTGGCCATTTAAAACATTGATAATTTGACTACTCCAAAAACAGCAACTGCAACTCTAAATTATCAGTGTGTTTATTATTTCCCATTAAGGTATCATTAACATATGCACATATTACCAACGAATAAATATAAGAAAAAATATAAGAAATTAATGACAAGGAAATAATTACTTTATATTGTCTTGTTATATTGAATCTTTTAGATCATTGGTGACACTCTTGTTTTTTTCCTCTACCTAGGGGAATAAATTCCTTCAAAGTGTGTGCAACCTATATCTGATTGAAGTAAGTTTTTATAATAGCAATAACCATGGGGACGCCTGGGTGGCTCAGTTGGTTAAGCAGCTGCCTTCAGCTCAGGTCATGATCCCAGTGTCCTGGGATCGAGTCCCACATCGGGCTCCTTGCTGGGCGGGGAGCCTGCTTCTCCCTCTGCCTCTGCCTGCTACTCTGTCTGCCTGTGCTCACTCACACTCTCTCCCTCTCTCTCTGACAAATAAATAAATTAAAAAAAAATAGCAATAACCATGATATTTAGTATTCTTAAAGTGTTTACTTGGTGCCAAGTAGTGTGATAACAAACTTGCATAAACCATTCAATTTAATTCATAAAACATGTCTGTGAGAGATAGTCTTAATATACCTGATTTACTAATCATCCAATAAGTTATGGGTTAGAAAGAGTGAGATTTGCCAAAGGTCACATAGGTAGTGAATGTTCGTGCCAGAATGCAAACCCAGATCATCTGACTTCAAAGCTTATTTTCTTAATCACCCTTCTACATTACTTTATTTCCTTAATTACTATACAGTTGTAAATTCCCGTTAAAATCTGTTTTATTCATCTTATATCTAAGGTTACCATCTTCATATCAGTTACATAAAACCTACCTCTGAACATTTAAAAAATATATATTTGTTCAGGGGATGCCTTTGTGGCTCAGTTGGTTAAGCCACTGCCTTTGGCTCAGGTCATGATCCTGGAGTTCCAGGATCAAGTCCCACATCAGTCTCCCAGCTCTGTGGGGAGTCTGCTTCTCCCTCGGACCTTCTCTCTTCTCATGCTTTCTCTCTCTCTTCCTCTCTCAAATAAATAAATAAAGTCTTTTAAAAAAATGTTTGTTCAGGACAAGATTTTTCTTAGGTGGTCTAGTGCCTCAAACTGCAACACAGGGTCAGGTTTACTTCAGTGTTTTGGAGGTTTCTGCTATTTTCCTTCTTACAAGGCCACTTTCTCAAAAGACCTCCAAACCTTCACTGGTTGTAGGCAGAAGGGATTTGAGGTCAAACCTAGGACCACAGATCCTGGGGAGGCCTAACAGCTCTATTTCCAGTGTTGCAGTCTGGTACATTTTGCCTTTTCTGTCAATTTTAAATGGCAGGAAGCCCTGACCTAATTGAAAAAGTGGTACTGATTCTTTTCACAGAAATGTTTTTACTTTCTCCAACTAAATGTGAATGAAATGAGAAAAAAAATAGCAAGAGTATTCTTATTAATTCAGTGTGGCTTTTTATCATTTATAAAATAATTTGGGGTGAGGGAGAAGAAGCAGCAAAAATAATGAAATATCAAATAAGTATCAACCAAAATCTAGAATAAAGTGATCTTTTTAAATGTCTTTGCATGGCTTAGATATGGATGCTGCAAGTACATTTTAACATGTAGGAAGCCTGGTTATCAATCTGCAACAATAATGTACAGGTTGCAGTTAAACATAATGCCACCTACATTTATTTATATATACAGTTGGATATTAAAATGGAATTTTTACACTCACTAAACTAGTCCCCCTTTTCTAATACTCTTATTTATCATACGGACATCTTGCTAATGAACTATATGAGCACATCCAGAGGGCTATACCTTCTATTCTAGTTGGTACTGAAATAATAGCTCAGTAGGAAAAAGAATTGTGATTTAAGTAAAAGAGTACTTTTCATACTTTCACCTTTGTCATATGGGTTACTTAGACAAATTCTTTTTTCCCATGCTAGAAGGCTAGTTTGACATCTCAGCATAGTGAGAAACAGAGTATATATAATAGAAAGAAAATCAAAATTTTCTCATATTTGTGTCATAAATGTTTGGCACTCTAGAAGGATTTAAAGATTGTCGGCCCCAACCAATTTAACAGATCAAAGATGATGTAATTCTTCCCGTGATCTTTGTAGAAGTAGAGCTCGGGTTAGCGTGGCACAATGACTGTCATGCATGGATATATATCTGAAGTCACTGGTATCTAATAGCTTCATGACCACTGATATATTGCTGAACTTTTCTGAACCTTATTTTCTGAAGGTTTTTTTTTTATTTTTAAATTTCTTTTCAGCGTAACAGAATTCATAGTTTTACACCACACCCAGTGCTCCATGCAATGCGTGCCCTCCAATATACCCACCACCAGGCTCCCCCAACCTCCCTCCCCCCACCCCTTCAAAACCCTCAGGTTATTTTTCAGAGTCCATAGTCTCTCATGGTTCATCTCCCCCCCAATTTCCCTCAACTCCCTTCTCCTCTCCATCTCCCCATGTCCTCCGTGTTATTTGTTATGCTCCGCAAATAAGCGAAACCATATGATAATTGACTCTCTCTGTTTGACTTATTTCACTCAGC